>PVIU01005712.1:0-110049 GCA_004026605.1 Ondatra zibethicus | reverse complement strand
ACAAATTAACCATCAGTAAAGAGCAGTTTGAACTACCAAAAAGATCTGAATCCATGTAGCCAAAACTATGCTCTGAATTTCTCAATTCTACAGTGTGGAAATCTAAATGTCTCATGACTATTCATCGGCTAATAAATATCAGCAATTTTTATTTAAGGTACTACCATCTAACTATGGCGCATCCATACTCATGCCTGCAGTTTTCATAATAACTAAAAAATATGACCAGTCTAGAGGTTCATCAGTATATTAGCAGATTAAAATTATGGTACATACACATAATGGAATTATTCATTCATGAAGAAAAACAAATGATATTCTCAGAAAAATGGGTGGAGCTAAGACTCATTATGTTAAGTGAAATACAAAAACCAGAAAGGCAAGTGCTGCACATTTTCTCTCGCTTGTGGAGTAGAAATTTACATTTGTGTGTATGTGCATATGGAGATGAGGTAACTAGAATGGGGACCATGAGGAGGGAAGGTGAGATAGTAAAATAGGGAAAAGTGGGGGAGAAAGGAGAATAGATGTGGCATGAGAGCTAAAGCCGGGACTGGACTAGCAAGAAGACTACAAGCAGGATGGAATGAGGCAATGAGAAAGAGGGGTGAATATATATTCGTATATTATGCATGGAAACATCATAAAGCCAATTATACTGTGTGCTAACTTTAAAGATTAATTTTAAAATGTCTGATAAAAATTTCTGAAAGGCAACAAAAAGGGACATAGTCCAAATCCCCAAATTACAATGCTTCATGATATTTGAACATGCCCAGGAAATAAGTATAACTAGGTACTTATGGTCTTGGTCAAACTGTTATTTACATTCCTTAAGTCCAAAAGTGCATTAATGATTTCAAAGGGGAATAGATTTTTTTCTCAAAATGAAGAGATGAACAGCTCTAACAGAGCCTCGCCTAAGAACTTTGAAATTCCTGTAAAGTCAGATTTTATGCAATATCACACATCCTCTTACAGTAAATGAAGTTCATCCATGTTATAGGATTAAAACGTCCATTAAGAACATTTTGCTGTTAACATAAATGGTAAAGCAGTATCATTAACAATTACTTCTGCTGGCCATATTTACTACCGGAAAATCAAAATAACACTGGAAGAAGAGAATTATTAAAATCTTAAAAATAGCCAGGTATGGTGGTACATGCCTTTATTTCTACCAGACAGAAGCAAACAGATCTCTGAGTTTGAGGGCAACATGGTCTACACAGTGAGTCCAAGGACAACCAGGGCTACACAGAGAAACCTTATCTCAAAAAGACAAACAAAAAAAATCTTAAAAAAAATAAAAGTTACACTTAACTGTTCATAAATGTATTGTGAAAGTCATGAAAGAAAAAGATGGACCAGTGACCTTGACCTGTAGTCAGACTGATGACTATCTTAAATGTCACCACAGAATCTTCATCCAGCAACTGATAGAGACAGGGGAAGAGACCCATAGAGGAGCACTGGGCTGAGCTCCCAAGGTCCAGTCAGAGAGTGCGAGGAGTAAGAATATGAGCAAAGAGGTCAAGACCAAGATGAGGATACCCACTGACAGTTTACCTGAGCTAATGGGAACTCACCAACTTCAGCCTGACAGGGAAGGAACCAGCTTAGGACCAAACTAGACCCTCTGAATCGTAGGTGACAGTTGTATGACTGGAACAGACTGTGGGGCCACTGGCAGTGGCATCAGGATTTATCCCCACTGCTTGTACTGGCTTTTTGGGAACCTATTCTCTTTGGATGGATACCTTGCTCAGCCTAGATATATTAGGGAGGGCCTTGAACCTTCCCCAGAGCAATGTGTCTGACCCTCTCTGGGGAGTGGATGGGGAGTGGGGTTGGGAGGAAGGTGGAGAGGATGGGAGGAGGAGAAGGAGTGGGAACTGGGACTGGTATGTATAATGAAAAAAGATAGTTTGTTTTCTTTTTAAAAAAAAAATAAAATAAAGTGAGGAAAAAAGATGAAAAACACAAAAATAGGATGGACCAGTGAGATGGCTTAGCAAATAAAGAAATAAAGACAATTGCCACAAAACATGATCATCTCAGTTTAATTTTGAACCCACACAGTAGAAAGAAGATTGGTTCCTGCAACTTATCCTGACCTCTACACATGTGCTGTGATACACACACACAAACGCACACACACACTCCATAGACATGCTATTTTTTATATTTTCATATTTATGCACACTGAATATAAAAACATTTTCTTAAAGATTTAAAAGAATCTGGGCATAGTGGTGCACATCTTTAATCCCAGTACTCGGGAGACAGAGGCAGACAGATCTCTATTCTATTTTTACTACATAACACAAAATTGACTCTTTCTCAGTTTGTTTAAGTGAGAATGTTAAAGCATTTCTAAGTGGGTCAACTATTTGTAATGAGAACCTGCTCCTTCAAATGTAATTTGAATACAGAGAAAGGCCTGTCGAGGAACCACCTACATTTTTATGACCTGCTTGATACAGCCTGTGAAATAAAAAGCAGATCGTTCTGGACCTTCTGGACCGACCACGTCAAATCCTAAAAGAGAGATAGACATGATGGTACAGCACTCCAGTCAGAGACATATGGTTGAGTCTACTGTCTTTAAAGCCCCCAAAGAATTTAAAAGGGAAGGAGAAGAGTTGCTGCGGTGGTGGCACATGCCTGTAATACCAGCAGTAATTAAAAAGCTGAGGCAGGAGAATCGGGAGTTTAATAAAACTGGCCAAACTGCAGAGTGAGACTACAGAGGGGGCAGGAGGTTGGGGGACATAGCCCAGCAAAAGATCATTTGTCCAGCAAGCCTGAAATCTTGTATTCAACCCTCACTCGAGATGTAGAAAGGAGCCTAGGGAGCAGTTAAACATCAATACTGAAGTGGATAGAAGATGAAACAATTCGTCAAGTGATGGCATAGGAAAAGCAGATGTCTCAACAGGATATTCAAAAAAACACGGAGGCAGTAAGATGTGCCTGCCAAATGGGGAAATATAAAAGCAAACAATTGCTGCACATTCCAGGCTTATCAGTTCAAAGTGATACTCTATTTACCATCATTAACTACAGCTAACTTCAGCCAAGTGCTAACTTCAACCATGCCAAATCCTGGATATGGATCCTGGCCCTGCTATTACTGTCTATAAGACTTCAGGCAACCTAAATGCACTTGAGTTGGTTTTCTTCTGTGTAAAATCCATACGGACGTGAGTAAATGAAGGGAAGAATGGAAAATGTCTGGCTTTGTGCCTAGAACTTGAAAGGAACTGAGTAAGTAGGAGTCTTACTGCAGTCATTGCTCTTTTCTCCTACCTGAGCTTCAAGCTTTTGCCAAAGTCCTATTATGCAGAGACACATTTTTCCTTTTCGACAGCATAATACTATTACATTATTTTCTCCTTTCCTCTCCTCCTTCCAAATCCTCCCATATACCCCTTACTTGTTCTCTTTCAAATTTATGGCCTTTTTTTCTTTAATTTTTGGGGTGTGTGTGTGTGCGTGTGTGTGTGTGTGTGTGTGTGTGTGTGTGTGTGTGTGTGTGTGTCTTGTGGTTATTATAGTAGTGGTTTCTAATCTATAATACCAGCACTCTGGAGGCTCCGGCAGGAGAATTAGGAGATTTATCGATAGTAGGAGCAGGAGTGGGGGGAGACAGTAGGGAGATAGGAGTAAGTTATTAAAAGGAGTTTGTGAAGGTTTATAGACACACAAAGCGTATGTTTTTCATTTAAATACACAACTGTTATTTCTAATTTTTATATATATATACATATGTTATTATATTAATTAAACTCTGAATTCATTTAGAAGCGCTACAAACTTAATGAAAGCTTTAATTATTATTTATTCTTTAAATTAATGGATTGTAAAAATTCAATGACTGTGGCAGACTTCCTAAAATAAGAAAAACTGGATCTCAGTATACAGCTGTAGAGATCCTAAGGGGCCTGAGACAGTCACCTTGAACACAAAATTTAAGAGGGCATCAAATTCAATAATCAGATAAAAATGTCTTAAAGACAGCATCTTGGTTTAGTTTGTGCTACTATAACATATCACAGAACAGTTTATGAACAACAAATTTATTTCCCTGTAGGTCTGAAGGCTGAAAGATCCACTTTCAAGGCACTGGCATTTGCAAAAGTCCTTTCTGTTACTTCTGCAAAAAAAGTATCATAAGGAAGAGAGGAGAGAGGGAGGGGAAATGAAATGAGGGAGGAGGAGAAACAAGAAGACACACAAAAGCGGGCTGAACGCATCCTTTTCTGGAGAACTCACCGCTATAACAGCATCAACCCATGAGCTCTTGATACGACCACGATGACAAATCTCAACATGAATATGGAAACTAGCAACTACTGAAGCCACAGAAGGGATAGCCAAAGTAAAATTTTAAAGCAAAAATAAACATGGAGCAGAGTTACAAAATCTCAAAGACCTCGGGTGGCAGCGCCAGCAGAGGGATGAGGCGAGAGAGGTGAGCCATACAATAGAAGGGTTCTATTGAGGATGTGACCTCAAATGCCTAGAGCGGGATGAAAGCCCAGGTCACATTTCACAATACAAAAAGTGTTAAGTAGAATGACCAGCTGGACCTCCAAAAAGGTAAGCCGATCCACAGCACAGGTGCTTTCACAGAGAAAGGCTTTCCTTGGCCAGAAAGTAAGAACACAAGACAAGAGGCGGCAGGAGGGAGGGCGGGAGACTTACATTGAGAGCCTGAATTTCCGAAGAGCAACAGCTCAGGGAGAGTGTCAGTTAAGTAGCAAACTCTTGTGATTCAGAAAGCCCACCACGTTGCCTACGTTTCTTTTTACAAACATCGTTTTCTCTATCATCATCACCGCCACCCACGGCTAAGACTTGTTAGCGCTTACTGTATGCAACAGACTACATAGCAAGCTTAACCTTATTTAATCACTGTATTTTCCTGTATTACCTATATTTTCCTTGCTGAGTTTTAGAGGGAATTAAATAACATATAAGATCCCATATCTGGACAAAGACTTTAGGAATAGTACAAATTTTTCAGATAGCCCCATAATCATAATGTAAGCAATATCAAGTAACACCATCGAACAGTTACTGCTATGCTAGGCATGTTGTCTGACTTACTTCTTAACAGTAAGCTATTATATCCTCATTTTTACTAAGGTTTAGAGTGTAACACATGCATATAGACAGATATAAACACATACGAGAATGAATATGAATATTCAGCATTTCTGTATTAACAAAGATTGAACACAATATTGTATACATAATCGTGTTTAAGTTTACTTGACAACACCTGGAGAATGCTGCTGCCATATAGCTACTAGTGTGGTTTCTGTTGCTGTGATAAATACCATGATTAAAAGCAACTTGGGGAGAAAAGACCCCATTTCCGTTTACAGCTCATAACACACCATTCAGGGGAGACAGAGCAGGACCTTAAGCAGGAACTAAAGCAGAAACCATAGACAGATTCTGCTTAATGTTAGCTTTCTTATACATCCCAGGTCCTCCTGCCTAGTGGAGGCACTACCAGCAACGGGCTGGCCCTCCTTCATCAATGAGCAATCAATGAAATGCCGCACAGAAACACTCATGGGCCAATCAAATAAAAGCAATCCTCCAATCGAGACTCCCTCAGTTAAATCTAAGCTGTGCCATCAGGTTCACAGCTGAAGCTAGCTTGGAGATACTTTTTATTCTATGTCACTACTTTTACGAGGGCCTTCTAGCAGACCTCTTATAATCAGCTTCCGCCTTTGCTTATCTCTAAAGACAGGACTGTAACCTACGGGAACCAATAAAGGCAACACAACCAGGACTGAACAAGACCTTGGAATTGAAATGCAAAACATTCTTTGGTGGTCCTGGCAGCTCAGGCCCAAAGCAGAAGGATCCAAACTCAAGGACTGCTTATGCTACCAAATGCGAAAATGAGTCCCAGGGCAATTTAGCAAAACAGAATGCAGGAAGGGAGAGAGGGAGGGAGGGAGGGAGGGAGGGAGGGAAGGGTAGCTCAGCAATTCAACCCTTGTTTAACATGTGTGAGTCATACCAGTACAGGATGGAAAACCCAACCTCTCCAATTCCCAATTAAAGGATCTAAACCTAACTCTAAATATGTATTATTTTGCTATACTAGGAATCCGATTTTCTTTACTCTGCCACCAATTGTGCATCCGCTAATCAAATTATACTATTTGAGGTTGATCTCTGATTCCAGAAATAGAAAGGCTCAGTCAGGAAAGACTGACTCTGTGTAGGAGCACACCAGCCCAAAGTGTGATCAGATAAACTATATTTCAGCCTCACAATTACAGATTCAAGGTAATTGACAGAGGTTTCCACAGCCTCTGTGGTGATATAAATGAGAATGCCCCCGCTTCATAGACTCTGGCATGAATACTAGGTCTCTAGTTCATAGTGCTGCCTTGGGAGGCTTAGGAAGTATGGCCCTGCTGGAAGAAGGGGTTTGAAGTTTTAAAAGCCAGCATTCCCAATTTGCTTTCTGCTTCCTACTTACAGTTCAAGATGTGAGCCCTCAGAATCCTGCTCCAGCCTGTTGCTGTGCTCCCTTGCCATGATAGCAATGGCCTTTTTTTTTTTTCAAGACAGGGTTTTACTGTGTAACAGTCCTGACTGTCTCGCAACTCGCTTTGTAGACCAGGCTGGCCTTGCACTCACTGAGATCCACCTACCTCAGCCTCCCAAGTGCTGAGATAAAAGGCTTGTGTACACCACCACTCTGTCACTAATAGACTCTTATCTCTCTGGAACCATAAGTCCACACAAATACTTCCTTTTATAAACTGCTTTGGTTATGGTGTTTTAGCACAGAAACAGAAAAGTAACTAATACAGCCTCTATTTGGGATCAATAATCCACTATGGCAACTCACAAAGCTGAGAAAAATGTTCTACTTGCCATTACAATTTGCTGTAAGAAACAGGAATGAGCTACCAGATGGCTCAGGACAGGAGACTATCTGTAGAGTCAGAGTACTTTGTCCTACAAGCACGTGCAGTCATGGGACCCAGTCATTGTCTGAAGGCCAGCCCCACCTTGAAGTCACACAGCCATAACTCCACCATTTCCGTATTAGCATAAAGTCATAACAAATCAAAGAAAAAACAGTCTAAAGTCTTACCACTGAGAAATTTTCAAGGGTTGTAAGAGTTTTATGTCAGACATCAGGAATGAACACACACACACACACACTGGTAGTCTGAAGTATAAAGAAGTAATTTTGAAAAGTGTTAAAGCACATTAATTTGGCATAAAATAGACACTTTTTTGGTTTTTCGAGACAGGGTTTCTCTGTGTAACAGCCCTGTAACTCACTCTGTAGACCAGACTGGCTTCGAACTCAGAGATTCACCTGCCTCTGCCTCCCGAGTGCAGGGATTAAAGGTGTGTGCCCCATGTCCGGTGACACTTTATTTTTAATGCAATTGAAAACTGTCAGAAAAACTTTGGCTGGTTCATCAAGAAACTGATTATCGTCATCTAACACTGCCGTCCAGCCATCTCAAACAGTAAGTTACGTTAGGACCTGCAAGTATTTGTTGACTCCAAATTTACAAACAGCTCTGCAGTTTAAGTCCATCTTTTAGATAGTAGCCTAGTGAAATGCCAGTCTCTCCACTAGACAATAATTTTTCCTGAGCGATGGAGCTCCCAAAGATTCTGCTGATCAGCTTCTACTCAAAGTTAGAATGTATTTATACATGACAAATTTCCAAGACAACCCAATGTGACTTTCCTAACTTCTCCCTGAAGAAACACAGAACAGCAGCTAGCGAGAGACTTAGTTCATCATATTAACATATTGTTCTAAGCAGAAATAACTCAGTAAACTAGTCAGAAATTCCCAAGTGTCAAAATTCATATGGGGGAGGAGTACAGAATAAATACAGGATACTTTTGAATTTATACCAGTGAGGGAAATTCAGTTTTTCCCTAGTTTGGCTCAGAGTCAAAGTACAAAGACAGGCACCCAGTGGTTTACCTTATGTGTCAAGAGTCAGTTGGAGTCACTCACTACAGACGGGAGAGAACACGGCTTTCTGTCAACAGCACTAATGTCAGTTAGTACTAGCAATGCTGTAAATGTGTAGATTTTAGAGCTTGCAGTGTCTGCCACTGTGTCTGCAAGGCTCTACAGAGCTCTCCTCTGGCTTCCACGCCAGTTTTATTCTGTATTTTCAAGCTGTTCCAGCCACAGGAGATATTGCTGGTGTTCCTCAAATAGGCCAACCTCATTTCTTTGCCTAACTCTGTCAGTGGCGATCCCTTTACCCGAAATATTACCTTTACTGAATACTGTTCACCCGACTTTTACATCTTTCGTTACTAGGCTTAAGTATCTTCACAGTTAACTTTCCCGGACCCCACTTTTTAAAACGAACCTCTTGTTATGGCCCTCCTACTAAGCATTGTCCTATTATTTTGTGACACTAATCACAAGTTGAAATCATAAAGCTTAAATCACATTCTTTCATTTATGCATTTGCTTCTTCGATGTTTGTGACTGTCTTTGGAATGCACACTTAATTTAAGGACTATATCTATGTTGTTCCCTGAAAAAACCTGTGGTCTAACACAAAAGCAAGTACTTTGAAAATACTTAAAATATATTCGTTGTTATGACAACAATTACATGGAATAAGTGTAGAAGTGCTTATATTATCATTTTCAAGTTGAAGTCATGGGGGTTAGCAGAAACCAGGGAACTTATGAATCATGGAATTGAAACTCAACCACTAAACTTCCTACTCCCTGTCCATAGTCCTTCCCACCATGACAGGACGGAAATCTCCCTAACTGCTAGCAACTTCACACTGTATAATCCCTGTCAATTTTCCCAGCCTATGGAAAATAGTTCCCGGAAGCAGATATGAAATCAAATTACACAGTTATGTTTCTAAAGGTGTGTTTTGGTATTTATGTGTGTGCTTGCAGGTAATTGTGGAGGTCAGAAGCAGGCATCAGACCCCTGGCCCCCAAGTAACAAGCCTCCCAATGCAGATGCTGGGAATCAAACTCCGGTCCTCTGCCAGAGCAGGAGGCACTGTTAAATGCAGAGCCATCTCTCCAGTCCCAGAATTCTTTTACAAAAGCTATTCGTTTTCTATATTCTTTTCAAAAGAGGGCTGCAGTTATATCCAGACCACCACGTAAGATTCCTAATCTAGCCAGGCCTGGTGGTATACAGCTTTTGGAAGGCTGTAAGAGAACCATCCCTAGTTGAGACCATCTTGGACTACATGGCAAGATCCTGGAGGACAAAATAAAATCACCAAACTTCAGTAATAGCCAATATTATGTCCTCTGGCTTATATATATAAATCTTCCAAGCTAGATTTCATGCAGTTGTAGCCATAAGGCATGTGTGGAATGATATTGGATATAATTTTTTTAAGAAATGGAGCTCAGAGTATATACCTAAAATGATGAATAAAGAAATATAGATTAATTATAAATTATGACTTAAAATGGGCTGTTTGTCCTTTAAAATTTATTAGTAACAAATATCACCAGGAAAGAAATAGAAAAATTTAGAAGCAGTTATGATAATCCTACTTCTGAAATTATAGTTATTTAAAACTGTCTATATGCTGAAATGTATGACAAAATAAGAAGCAATAGAATTGTACACTAATTTGGAATACTGCATGACCTTGTTAGAAGATACAGAGATGGAAGAAACAGATTCCTTCGCCACTTGAGTTAATACTCTAAGCATAAGGTCACCATTCATTGTATTTATTATGCTTTTGGTTTAGCCTCTTTAACAAAGAGCAAGGAAGGTTACTCTCAACATTGCCTACATCACAGATTTCAAGCCCGCTGGGGAGGAAGTTATAAACTTGTAGATGGACTAAATACTTTGGGTTTTACAAAAAGAATATTGTGAAAAATAAAATGACACTGGCCAAACATTAACTGCTCCAGGCTGGTAGACCTCGACACCAGTTAAAAACATGTTTTTCAGTTAGTTTAAATAGTTAAAACTGCTACCTTTGGGAAAATACTCGCCTCCCAAACAGGGGGACCTGAGTTCTACCCCCACCACCTAAGTAAAAAAGCCAGGTATGGAAGTGCACTTGGAACCGCGGTGCTGAGGGCATGACGACTGGTGGGTCCCTGGGGCTTCTCTGGCCCAACCAGCCTGGCCTAGCTAGTTAGCTTCAGGTCAGTGAAAGAGCTCTCTCAAGAAAGGTAGGTGGTTCTGTAGGAAAAAGACCCAAGATTCTCCTCTGGCCACCAAACACAATTGCACAGAACTGCACACACACACCACTCCCATTTTTTTATCTTTAGAAAGGTGTTAGAGACACTTAGAGTTCTATTTTGTTTTTCTACTTCAAATCCACTCAAAGTCCTCTCCTTCACCCTCCAATCACATGTGCTGTCCTCTGCCACTCTACTTCAGAACAGACAGTGCAGCTTGCAAGAACTGAAAAAATAGCAAAAAATAGATAAAATTCCACAATTTGAAAAATAGTTTCACATTTACAGATTACTAGTTACATCTTTAAAAAATTAAATAAAAACATTATGTCTTTTAGAGACTTATCTAAAAGAAAGGTAAAATTGTAGGCCTGGTTTCCTTTAGGCTATGAAGCTGGTAATAGTCTCAACTGAGAGTTTGTTCAAATTTCATTTTTCACAGTCTTCGCAAAGTCTTTAAGCCTGAGGGTTTGCAAGCAAGGGGACAGACTCCTTTGTTCTAAAATAGGTCCCTACAAAGTACGGGTGGATGAGGTGGGAAGTGTACAGAAGAAAGCATCTTGGTGGATTTAAAGTAGAAAAATAAAATAGAACTCTTAAGAGACTGATTGCTTTAGTGGTGGCTCATGTGCTCCCCTTCATATCAGAATAAAATATAGGACTTTTAAACCCATGAAGAAACTGAAAAATTCACATCATATTTTTCACTGGTGTAGAGGTCTAATAACACAGATTATCTAATATTTGCCCTTTGTACCTCCACTTTACAAAATAACATTCTTTGGAAAAGGCAAAAGAATTTCTCCCCAGCAGGCTTGGAATCTATACTAGAGAATGTTAAAAGAACTTTACTTGAGAGAACAGAGGTCAGTGAAATGTTCAAGGATAGATGAGCTCTAACAAATATATAGATATGGCAACTATCTACAGATCGGGCAATAGTATAGTCATGGCAAACTTAAGATGGTTCCTGAAAGATGTATAGCAAACTTCCACCAGCCACAAGACTTAAACCCATGCAGATTTTTGTCCCCTTACAGCCCTGGAGGTCAGTTTGGAATTAGCCTGACAGGGCTAAAACCAAAGCGGTGGCCCAGCTGTTGATGTCTAACAGCTGGTGGCGATTCCATTTGCTTTGCCATTCCTAGTTTCTAGAGCTCGCCTACATTCCTCACCCTGTGACCCTATATCACATCACTCCATCCTTGGACCCCCAGAGTAATATCATCTACTTCCTCTCTGTCAATACATTTCCCTGTGCCCTCTCATAAGAATACTTCTGATTACATTTATGGCTCACATAGACAACCCAGGAAATTTATACTATCTTAAAATCTCCAAGAAAACAGTCAACATTCCCTTTCCTATATAAGACACACAGACAGGTTCCGTAACTTAGGAGCTGGCTATCTCTGGCAGGCATTATTAAAGCAAGCTACAGAAGAAGACTGAATCGATACACACTCTGGATGCAGCCACTAAGGCATTAGTATCTTGCCCACAGCCATATGGCTGTGGCAGGTCGTTACTGGATTCCTATGTGACTGGGATTCTCAGAAAACAGAATTGTCATCCGTCCCCTCTCTCCCACACACTGTCTGAAGAGAAATTACTGATAAAAATCTTCAAATATTCTTTTGAAAAACACAATAATGAAAATATGGACAAATATGCAACTGAGCAAAACATTTTCACAGCAGAAAAAAAAATTCTTTTATAGCTTCGAAATGGCTGTCAATAGTCCAGGTTACATTATGTAAGCTAAAGTCAGACCTATATACCCAAAAGTAAAGAGTTAATTATCTAATGAATTCAGATATTGCAACTTCAAAACATCAAGATGAACTGGAAAATTCCTCATCCCTACGCTACCCAATCCCCCAAATAGCTTCACTTATCTCTATATATTAAAAAAATTGTAGACATTCCCTCCGAGTACTGAAGATGGAATGAAGTTTTACCATCAGCAACATATGTAAGAATTAGGAAATTTGTGGGAAAATGTACAGATCTGGAAAACTACTAAGTAGGAATAACCCAGTCTAGAAAGAAAACACACATTTTCTCTCATATGTAGCTCTTAACTTTGAATTTTTAGATTTGGTTTGTAATATGAAGTCTAAGTACCTAGGTCAGGAAACTAGAAAGGACACATGATGAAAAGGGTAGAGGCTGTAAAACACATGATATGGAAGTAGGGGTGGGATCCTCGGAGTTAAACTCTATGGGTAGGAGAAGGTAAGGAGCCTACTAACACTGAGGCAATATGGAAAGCCGATGATTTCTAAGCTAGTTACAAAATATGTATTTTTTATAAGTCAGTAATTTCTCTGGGCAGCAGTGGTGCACACCTTTAATCCCAGCACTCGGGAGGCAGAGGCAGGTGGATCTCTGTGAGTTCGAGGCCATCCTGGTCTACAAGAGCTAGTTCCAGGACTGGCTGCAAAGCTACAGGGGAACCCTGACTCGAAAAACCAAAAAACAAAAAATCAGGAATTTAAGTAAAGATACCCTTACACGGGTAGACAGTGCAGTCTCAGAAGACATGGGCTAATAAATGAAAATCTCATTGCCAGATGTGGTATTACACCCCCGCCATAAGTCTTTGACACAAAGAAGCCCTAGAGGCTATCCAAACAACTCAGCTATTGCCATTGCTTAGTTAGCCACTACAATAGATAGCAAACTCCTGTTGAAGATACCATGCACTTTGGTTGCAGGACACGGAGAAATCGAGTTGGAACTTCCCTGGAACCTTCCTACCTGCTAACTAGCTTTCACTGTGCCAAAAAGTACTGTGCAGGTCACTGTGGTGCAAAAGATATAGATAGTCTTATCCAGTGGTGTCATTTGCATGCTACAACATGAACCTACTAAATAAAACGTGACTACGTACTGGTGCAATCTTGGCATAAGTATTACTGGGTAGCTGACTGCTTCCGAGGTCTATTCCACAGGAAAGAACTCACACCTCTTCAAACCTAGTCAGAGGCCCATGTCTGGGGAAGTCACAGGCCCTGAGGGAAACCAACTACTGTTATTTTGCTTAAAGGTTATGTTACCAAACTGCCTTCTTAATATTTTATGTTTATACCCTACTCTCAATCTCTTCCTTTTGCAGTGGACAGCAGCCACTGCAAAGATTTATAACTGGCCAAAGTGCCAAGAAGAGAGCAAGTACTATTGAGAGCATCATCCCTAAAGGAGTTATTTCTATTACCTCGCCAGCACTGCTAAAGCAGCTCAGGAGACATCATCTGAGAAGGGCTTGGAATATAAGAACTGGAGGATGGGGGCATTTGATGAAGTGCTGTCTTCGGGACATGACCATAGCGCTCATGAAGTCACAGCGAGTGTGATGACCTGCAGAAGACTTGCACAAGATCAAGCCAACAGACGATTGACCATGAATGATACAGGAGCTTGGGGTTCCACCCCATGTTGAAGAGCTATTGGTAACTGATGACTGCTTGGTGTGGGAGCTCAGGGTTTTTGAGGACTATGTCTCTTGGTATGTAGCCCATACTCTGGATGAGACTCATGCCAGTGCAGGCAGCACTAACTGAACTCAGTGGCTTATTTTCAATACAAAAACTGAGTGTGAGGGAGACATATTGGACATCCAATGGGAAAAAGAAGGAGAATTTGGGTTGGATATAATCAAGATACATATGATGTTGTCAAATAAAAATATTCTAAAAGAAAAAATGAGAAATATGAGAATAATTTTTCCACTTAACTGAACACAATGTGTAAGTCTTAACTGAAAAAAATTTCTTACAATCTATTTTGATCATGTTTTCCCTTCCCCTGACTCCTCACAGAGCTTTCCCATCTCCCTACCCACCCAACCTTATGCTTTTCCCTAACAAAAACCAAAAGACACCAAACCCCCACAAAAATGCAAAAATGAAAATCTAAATAAACAGGCAAAAGACCAGCAAGATTAAAAAAAAAACACCAAAACAAAACAAAAGTCCATGAAAATATGTTGAGTTTGTTTTGAGTTGGCTAACTACTCCTGAGCCTGGAGCCTGCCCTAGAGTGAGGCCAATAAACACTGTGCCACTCCAATGGGGAGAACTTAGTTCTACTTTTCCAGCAGGTATCAACTGCAAAGAGCTTCTTGGCTGGAGGTGGCATCCCCATGTCACTCCCCCCTCTCAGTACTGGGATCCCATCTGGCTTGAACCTGTGCAGGTCTTGCACAAACACAACACTTAACTGTAATAAAACATCGTGTGTGTGTGTGTGTGTGTGTGTGTGTGTGTGTGTGTGAGAGAGAGAGAGAGAGAGAGAGAGAGAGAGAGAGAGAGAGAGAGAAAGAGAGAGAGATTCAATCACCCATAGGTGATTAAAGCCTTTTAAGAGAGTGACAGAGAGACATTTAAGAGTTATATTCGGGAATTAAAATTCTGACTGTGAAGGCAATCTGTCCACAACATCTGTCACCGCAATCACTGTCAGGTTTAATCTAGCTGCACTGGCTGGCTAAGGTGGCCCTGTCTTCCTCCAGCACTCCTGCATATCCCTCCAGAATGTGGGGACTTGTCGAAAAGGACACCCTTCTGCCGGAGAAAAGAAGGGTCCTTTGGTCATGAGTACCCAAGCAACTGCAGTTCCCTGGTAGGGAACTCCAAATAAGTTCTGAAGGAAGAGCAAATTTGAAAATAATTAGTGAGACTCAAATTCTAACAAGGCAGCTACAATAGTGGATATAAAGCACATGCACCATATCTGTAAGCAAAGAATCAAACACCACTTCCAGAAAACTAAGTGTTGGGGATATAGCTCAGCTGGTAAAGGGTTTTACCACACAAGCATGAGGACTAGAGTTCCATCCCCAGGAGCCACATAAAACACCAAGCACAATGATTTGGAATCCCAGTGCTGACTTAGGAGGAGACAAGCAGACCCCTGGGGATCACTGGCCAGCCTTCCTAACATAGCCAACGAACCCCTGGGTCCCAATGAGAGACCCTGTCTCAAAAATGAATAAAGGAACATCTGAGGCTGACGCCCAGCCTCCGCATGCATGCACATATACATACGCATGCCACATTTAGCATGCAAACATACGCACGTGCACACACACACGCACAAGAAGAAAACTTGAGGGAGACAACAGGACACGGTCTTATGTTAAGCAAAGGGTTCTAATGTCGTTTTGGACCTCAGAATATAAAAATCCAGAGTGCTGGGTAGAGGTCAGAAAGAACAGACATTTGGCTTAGTTTAATCCACTAATAACTGGGGTTATCTAACAGTGGGAAAACTTTCCTTTCTGAATAATTATTTCAATTATGAGTAGAACAAGTAAATATTTAAATAGCTGTAAATTGTCAGATGAGGTGCTAGTTCATGCCTGTAGTCCCTGCACTTGGGAAGCTAATGTAGGCTTCTTGTGATTGGCCATCCTGGGCTACACTGTGAGTTCCAGGACAGCCTAGATGAAATGAAATGAAACCACATTGCAAAACAAAACACGGCTATAAGTTGATGTTCACATTAAATAAGATGTTTAATCGAGTGCACTAAAGGTCCATTTCACCTCCAAGAGTCTTTGATCTAGAATCAGACTTAACAAATTACTTCCACCAAAGGTTGACATCAACATTCCTCAATATGTTAAGGCAACAGGGCCATTATGAAAGTTAAATAATTCATCAACAAATATTAGAGAATATATTTCCTATGCTAGGGACTGATGATACATGGCACAGTCCATTTTTTCAGTTTAACTACCTAATAGCCACGAGATGAACCGACAAAAGGATTAGTCTCCCTTTTGAAATTCAGAGACCAGAAACACCAGTTCAGTCGGCTTCAAATGTCTGCTCTATCCTCCCCCGGAAGCCTCAGTTTCCTAGGAGGTTTGTGCTTCCTTCAGCACTTTTCCGCAGACTCATGCGCTCACCATTCAGGGCTCAGCTTTTCTTCTGCCAAAGCCTTCTGTTGTCCTTAGCAGCCAAGACCAAAGGTCTGAGCCATGGCCTTGGAAGAGATTACCACCACCAGAAAATGGAAGATTCCTTCTGCCCACATCAACATGTGGGCAGTTTCTATGGAAACCACGGTGACGCAAACTGATGGTGGGGTACGAGGGTAAGGTCAGGAATTGGAAGCAAACTACCACCTGGATAACATTATACAAAAACACTCGAATCATCACCAGCCTGAGTCGTGGAGGCCACAGCCAGGAAATGGGGTCTGGGGGAGGCTACAAGGATTCATACAGCCAGGCAACCATGAGATCCACAGCCAGACAGTCCTCTGGAACACCAACAAGGAGACCCTGACCCCCTTGTCAGCCTCCAGGTCACATTGGTCCTTAATCATCTTAAACAGCACTTGCTGTGGGAAAGTAATGAAGACACCAACAGGCAGGTTGAGGTGGGAGGTGATGCCAGGTGTGACCTGTGCAGCAAGTGGGAGCAGAAGTGCCATCTGACTGACCCAAGAGAAAGACTTCTCTGTCCTTGTGCTGTCCTCAAGCAATAATGGAGATGAGATAGGGCGGCCAAGAACAGACTCAAAACTAAACTCACCTCCTGATTAGTCCTGGTACCAGCTAAGAAAGAAACTCCCTCCTGAAGTTTACTTAGCCTTGATGGGTCCAACAGTTAGCAGAGTGCTCTGTTGCTGAATCTAGTGCATAAATATTAATTGAACAGCTGATATATACATCCTGTATTACAGAAAAAATAGCCAATTGAATAAAGGGAAAAGGATATAGACAAAAAGTGGTAAAAGAGTTGGGCGGTACATAGACTTGCACCAAGAAAGACTTTGTTAGTGAAGAGAGCATAACAATGGATAAGAGAAAGAATTGTGGGATAGAGGCAGGGAAATTCATTTGCAAAAACACAGAGGTGAGAACAAAACTTAGTTATGCTGAAAGTAAAATGCCCGGATGTTTGGATCAAACGGTGCCTTTAATGCAGTGTTTCCACTGACAGCACCTGAGACAATTCTTAGCTTTGAATGAGCAGGTTTATTCAATTGAACGTATTTATGCTAATAGGTAATAGCTGAGCCATTAGCACATCAAATCCATTTCACCTATATCATTGTTTAGTATAAATCAGTTTGTTCATGCACGCACTCATTCATGCTTTCCAATTCCATAAATGAATGTTCATTCTATACTTGCCAACGACCGAGCATGATGTGGTAGTCTGAAAACACAACAGACAGCACCATCAGCAACTTTACCAACTTGTGAAAAAGAACCATATGAAAAAAGCTGAAGAACGAAGAAAACAGTGGGCAAGATGCAACCGGAGTGTAAAATATAAATCTATGGAGATTGTTAAAGTGCTTTTGGTTAGTAAGTGAATTGGTGGGAGGATGGTTTGCACAGGGAAAACAACTGACAAAATGCTTCGCTTGGTGATCAACTCAGCTGCAATTCAGTCTATAATTCTCAGCGACAGAAGCAGTATCAAACGGAGGCGAGCATTCATAAGCCTTGTCCTCCTCCTTACGTTGAGCACTATCAATATAATTTCACACATCACCTTAAAAACAAACTATTACAACAGGGGCAAAGGCCATGCTAATTTTTACAAACCTACTCATTTCCCCCAAGGAATATCCAAAGGAAGCTGGAGCTGAATGTAGATCTCTAAATCTCTGATTAAGGTTTAATATTAAAAAGGAACTCCTGGGCCAGGGAAATGGCTCAGTGTGTAAAGATGCATACTGCTGGGCCTGACGACCTCAGTTTGATTCCTGGGACTCACACATGGTGAAAGGACAAAAACCGAATCCTTCAACTTGTCCTCTGACCTCTACACATACAACATGACACACATACACGCACACACACACAAACACGGAGAGAGAGAAAAAGAATAAATAAACAGAAATGTTACAATTTTTAAAAGAAACTCTTTGGCAGATGAAAATTAATTCGCATCTCATGCTGAGGCCGAGCTCTGGCATTCTTCTTTCTGAGGCCTTTACCTGACTTAAACAAAATTGATAATACAAAATAAAATAGCTTATAAGTTTGGTTAAAATTTCAACTATAATTATTATAATGCTCTTAGTCTTAATTATATAAAATTACTGGAACTGGTAGTGGATATGGCCTGAATGACAGGATACTGAGTAAAATACTGTAAACACACACTCACATGCACATGCACTCACACGTGCGCACTCACACACACACACACACACACACACACACACGGTTGGGAGAGGAGCTAGATTTACTAAACTTTCTATATAATCCAACTGGTCACTATTTGATCCACTTCCTTTGGAAAGACAGAAGTTGAGTCAATTTTTGCCTCACACTTGGCAGCAATCTTCCTGCTTCATTATCCCCAACTTCGGGGTCACAAACATGGACTACCAGGCCTGACACTTACATCACCTTTAAATTAGGAAGATCCCAGAAGAAACTGTAATAGCTTCATGGTTTCTCTTAAGCACGCTTTTCTTTGAAAGTGTTCCCAATTCCAGAGTTGAAGGCAAGGAAGGAAATGGAGTGTGGACGGAAACGTGTGAACTAAGGCTGAACCACGGTTCGTTTATGATATTATGTCAAAAATGGAATTTAGGCTAAACATAACAGAACTGTAAATGAGGCTCAAAGGAAATGTTTTGTATAAGAAGAAATTAGTAAATATCAATTATCTTATTCTCAGTTATATTTTGACTAGAAAAATAATGTGTAGCATGATTAATTAAAAACCCAGAGACAGAAAATGGTGTTCAACCTGAAGGTCAGAAAAGCAAAACAGCCAGCCACTGGCTCATACCTCAGTCTGAAATGGCGATCCTGCCTCCAGGAATCTCAGAATGAGACTGTGTGAAAGCTGTCTCCTCCCGTCTTATTTTCATCTTTAGGGTTGGGATTAAAGGTATGCACCACTACTGCCTGGTTTCTATGGCCAACTAGTGTGGCTACTGAGATTAAAAGTGTGTGCCACCATTGCCTGGTCTGTAAGGCTGACCAGTGGGGCTGCTTTACTCTCTGATCTTCAAGCAAGCTTTATCAAATGAAATATCACTACAATAATGCTGTTTAATTAATATCTCTTCATGATTCATCCTCCACCTTCTCTCCAACTATGTGGTTTGGGGGTAAGTACATGATCTATGCCTCAGCTAGTCTTCTTGACTTTTAAAGTAGCCATCCATGGGTTGGGAATGTAGCTCAATGGTGGCCTATATCTCTAGCACTCAGCTTTTTAAGCTGTGGATAACAGCCCCATGTTAGACTGCTTTATAACCAGGTTTGAGATGACTGCATGTTACAAACGTGGGTGTTTTCATTGTGTAAAACTCTCTGTTCTTATAGAAACATAATGATTTAATAATAGAAAGGAAAACTATTTTCATATTGTCATTCTAGAGCATAAGCACCAAATTAGTGTATCATCATTGGGTTGGATTATATTAGAATGTTTGATTTTTAACATTGCTTTTTGAGTTGAAAACCTGAGTTTCAAGAACAAACTGTTAATTAAATTTTGGCTTGGGATTAAGCCAGAATTTCAAACCATTTCTGAAATGGTCTTGAACATATTTCTGCCATTATATAACACATTTATGTGAAGTTGCATATTCAGTATTAATTTATTAAAGCAAACTTTTGATCAGATCTGAAAACATGGGAGATGCTCTGCATTCTGTAGCATCAAATATTTAAACAGTATTTAAATCCTTATGTAAAAATAAACAAGCACATCTTTCCTTATATGAAAATTTGCTTTCATCTTTAAAAAATGGTAACATTATACATTATATATCAAAAATTTGTTTTAAGATAAATTTATGACTTATTATCAGTAAATATTTGACTTTTTAAGACAGAAAACAATTCTACTGAGTATACTATGGAAGGCACTGGACTAGGGTGGAATGAGTACGGACCGTAGACTAAATGCTTGATTTATATACCTGGGGTCATGTTAAAATTCCTCAGGAAAGAAAGAATGGTAACTGGAAAAGTTTAAAAAGCCATGGTTTATAATATCAGTATTCTGATAAATGCACAGGGCAACATACCGCTGCCTTAGTTGTCATCTTTATACCCATAAATTAGTATAACTCTCAACCCTCATCAAAGAAACTTCTTTTTACAGTGGATGATAATTTATATAGAGACCCACAATAAATCTATGTGCAAAGAATAGAGTACTCAGCTCTAACAAAGACATACTCCCTTCCAAAAAGCCTCAAGATCACTGCAGAAGAGGGAGCTGAAAGGCAGTAAGAACCAGAGGTAGTGGACACCTACAGCAACATAGTATTTGCTGAACACAACAACAGGTCCATGTAACAAGATCTGTTCAAGATCAAACCAGCCAAATACCAACATGGCTATGGAAAGGGCTCATGAAGTCCTCCCCCAGGTAAGAATCTATTTACAATCGCTGGGGGACAGTCACTTCTCAGGGATGTGGCCTCTGAGAGGCTACTAGTGCTCCCGTAGATGGTCCTACACCCATGCACAGGCAACACTAAGTAGATTCGATTCAGCTGGTTAAAAAATAAAGCACGAGAAGTTAGGGGACAGTCGCAGTGGAAGATAGGGGAGGAATTGCCGAGAAAAGAATGGGGTGCATATTTGATCAAAAATACTATATTTGTGTATGAAACTCTCAAACAATTAAAAATTAGTATTAATCTTAGTGGAATGAGGTACTGATATTACCCACTCTAAAAGTTTATAAACCCAATATTTATGAGTCCCTCTTTAATCAACAAAGACTCCACTTGCATTTCTATCAGGCTGCTTCTGAAACCTCTTGAAGTCTACTTGGGATCTTTAACATGTATTCACTCTGTAAAACACATATATGGAGATAAATACATATACACATACATACATGCATACAGAGACAGATGGGTAGACTGATTTACTGTGTGCTGTGAGATATGGGAATTAATATTAACAATTAAGATTCAAATAATAGAACTTGTGTTTGCCTCAGCCAGATTGCTAAGGTAGGTAGATTAGCTGACAAATTTAAGCTGATGCTATTAAACTGCTGAACCTCATAATTAGTTGTTAGGCAACAAATTCTGTATTGTGAGAAGACAGAGAAAAGAAGTCTTAGTCTAGCATATGTTCACCAACTCAAGATACCGACTTGTATGTGAACACGCACACACATACCCATCCACAGGTTAGGAATCTTAGGTTGCCATATTTAGGATATGTACGGCAGACACTCACATTTTTTTAAAGATAATTTAAAGATAGTCTAGAGAGTAAAACCTACTGCAGATGTGACTGAAAGAGCTGGAAAATACTCATCAAGAAAAGATGTTTAATATTGTAGCAATTAAATATTAGCTAACAGACTCAGGAGAAATAGAGGATAATGAAAAGAAACAAGCAAAAACTTAGCTAGACTACCAATGAAAACCATATAGCAAATTTCCAATAGCACAAGATTCCTTCCCAGAAGACAAAGATTTGGAAACAAAACTGTCAGAGGCAGCACAATGGCTTGTTTTCTGGGGTTGCCATCCTGTATAAGCGCCTCAGGGCCATTTGCCTGAATGAAATACAATTTCTTTAGGACACAAACTTTGTATCAAATGTCACATTCAACTGACCACAAGTCATTGTGCATTCTTTTTTTTACTTCTCCTTCAAGCACTGAGGGGACTGAATTTGGGGCTTCCCCAAAAGTACTCTGGAACACATCCAGTCCTCTTTTAATGTTTGAAAAATTGTTTGTTTTTGAGACAGTCTCACTATGCAGCCCCAGCTGTACTGGAATTCAGTTATGTAAACCGGGCTGGATTCAAACTTCCTGCAGTTCTCCTCCCTCTGCCCCTGTCCCTAGGAGTGCCACTGGACCCTCTTACACTGTCTGTTCTTTCACAACCATAGGGCTAAAAACAGAGCAAGAGTTAGAAAAGGGGCGAGGGCAGGAAATAAAGGAAGAAGGGGAAAACAGAGAGGGAGGGAGGGAGAGGAGGGAGGAAGGGAAGGAGGGAGAGAGGGAGGGAAGACGACTGAGACTATTTCTTCCCTCAAGAGACTAACTCACTTACAATGGAAAAGGAATAACAGGCCTCTCTTCTGTGCTAATATTAGTATTTCTAAACACAACAAAAAACTGACATTCTCATGACCCATGTCTAGAATGTCTAAAAAACATGGGCGGAATTACAATTTCTGTCTAAAAAGAGGGAAGACATTTTCTTCAACTAACAATTTGAACCAATTTATTGGGGCGGTGGTGAAAATTTTCCTTCTTTCAACAAAATTCAAAATAGTTACTATTACTCATATTTTAAAAAAAAAATCCAGCATTCCCCAGGATGCAAGTTTAAGGTCTTTTATTTTTACAAGGAATGGGCATTACAGGGCCTAAAGCACTTCTCTAAGCTCCTTTCTTTCCCGGTGTCAATTGAGGGCTCCCGAGTTGAGTAGGAACTGATGATAAGAAAGACTGCTAAGAAATTATCATTTAACTACCTTAAAAACTCACCACCTGGAGTTCCAAGGCCTAAAGCAGGTATTTTTCTCTACAACAGAAGCAGTTTAGTTCAAAAATTTGCAACAGTTCTTTTTCTAGCAACTGAACCTTTTAAAGGCATGGCACTGGGGCTTAAATTAGTCTTCTCCTGTAATTTTCTTCATTAGTAATGCCATTAGTAATGCCTAGTACTTGTGTGTTAGGGACCTACAAATTTAAAATGTTGAAAATATCTATCTTGAAAGTTATAGAAATCCAGTAAGTTCCAAGCGTCATGAAAGGACCACTACGTGGTAGTGCTAATATCATCTTATGCTATGATATTATAATGTGCCAATTGACAGGCATGGGCAAGACACAGAATGCTTCCCGGAAAAAGAAGAACAGAAGGGAAGAAATCAAAATTATGGGGCTTATTTTTAACTTTCTCAAAATACAAGTTTCAGACTCTTCCCAAAAAATAATTTAAAAAAAAAGGTTCTGCATATTATTTTAGTGGCTACTTGGGAACTATATGTTCAGCTGCTACCAGGTGAGTGTGTATACAGCACAGTCCTTTACTTCCAGCGCATTTGCTTTCAAGAATATGACCTCTCTCACACAAGAGAATGGGCACACTATCTTTCACTGGTCACCCATATTTCCGTGTCATACCCCTAGAGTCCAGAGAAAGAAGGGACATAGAGTAGGATCCCAGTGTATTACCATGGGAAAGAGAAGGTTTCCTTCCTGGGAGAGTTTACTAAAAGAAAAATGGATCAGAATCTTTCTAGGCTAGCTCCCAAGCAGTCTGTATGCAGATGGGTTGGACGACCTCCGATGACCTCACCTAGACAGATGATTCTAATAGCTTGCTTTGAATTTGATGGTCGTAAAAATAGAAGCAAGTAAAAACTGATTTTTATCCAGTAGATTCAAAACATCATGTGGCATAGTCAAGGAGTCTTAATAACAAACAAGTGAGTAGGGAAGACAAACTGCTTCCACCAGGAGGCTTCTACCTGTGCAACACTGGCAATGCTTCTACCTATGCGACACTGGCGATGCTTCTACCTGTGCGACACTGGCGATGCTTCTACCTATGCGCCACTGGCGATGCTTCTACCTATGCGCCACTGGCGATGCTTCTACCTGTGCGACACTGGCGATGCGACACTGTTTCAGTCCACCAGGTACAGTACAATTACAAAAAGAATCTTATATTTGAAATACTATGTTAAAAGGATCAACCCTGGTTCAAAGAGAAAAACCTATCCATGGGAATAACTGGCTTCAGCTGCTACTGACTCCCAGGGAGAATGCAAGAACGCTTTCTGAGTGGAACCATTGTATTGAGCTAAGCTACAGCTATGTTGAGGAGACAGAAATTGTCTACTTATCCAACTATTTAGTGGAAACTTAAGAAAAATACTATTTCAGCACATAGATTACTTTTGGGGGGGGAGGTCATATAGTTGGCCAAAGGCCAACATACTGAACAGCCCGCCCCTATGTTGGAAATTCTAGCACAGGATATAACCCTTATCCAATTTAGCAGGGAAACCTGAACTAAACCTCAACCAAATACTTGGGAATCCTATAAGCTTTAGAAAAGCAAAGGAAAGAGCCAGGGAGAGTGGGAAGGATGAGACTAACCTATGGTAGCTAGGCTTTCATAAGTAGTTAAGGGATGCAGCTCAAGTTTCTGTAAGGCATAAGTATATATACCCAGGCCTGGTTGATCCCAAGGTGAAGGGAATCGAAATAAGCCTGAATAGGATGTGTCCAATAATAAAGGATGCCTTAGTGTTTTTCCCCGAAATTCCAAAACAACTGACAGAAATAGTTGGGCAGAAAACCCACAAATCTTTCAGCTTGTCATCACAGCTACATTTGATCTTAATCAGAACTGACCTTAATCATGCCTCTGCTGCATGTTCAAGTACAAAAAGAAACCGAAATAGTACATTGTATTTAGGGTCTAATTCCCACACCTTTCCAAAGAAATGGCAAGAAAACAGGGTAAAAGTTCAGCTGAAATAATAAATTATCATTTTTAGAATAACTATTCACAGAGACATGAATGGAAAACAGACCAAAACATGTATTTGAACATCTGTTAAAGACATGAACTTCTGTGAGAATTTTTCAATATACCAGCAGAGATGCTTCAAAAGTATGTTGGACTCTGAACACTTCATATTCTCATTTCCAAACCACATAACTTAGTCCTCTAAAAGGACAATCCCCATAGTTTCTCATTCTTAGTTTCTCAAGGATCTGAGAGACACTTATTCCAGGTTCTGTCTTGTCCTTGAGAACTAAGGTACATAATCTACTCCAGCGATTGGTATAAATGCTTTCTTAATGAATGTGTGAATTAGAGCGTGGAAGGAAACCAGTCCACAGAGCAAATCATAGACCAAGAGTCGACAGAACATGGCCTAGCTAATCTATTCAAAATGTCCAGTCTTTAACAAGGTTCTTTATTCAGTTCTTTCAGTTGTTTACATGACTTTGCAGACATCCACACGCTGTCAAGTAAGTTCCACGTACAAGTAGAGAGCCAAGGATCTACAAACGCTCAGCTCTAGACTCTAACAGCTTTGTTTGTATGGAATCCCAAAGAATTGCATTTATCTCTTTATCTTCTTTGAATTCCGTGCACAGGATTCTAAGTCAGCCCCCAAATCTGAAGATTACAGAAACATCTGCTTACTGATCACCCAACCTGCAGCCTTGGGGACATTCCATTAGCACTGGGAATGAAACTAAGTATAAACAACTCAAGTTTCTGAAAGAAACATTACATTAGCTGCACTCTCTTAGGACTCCCAAATCATTTCCAGTGCAAAACACAAACATCCACAAGGATTTATTTATTTATTTAGATTTTCAGGGCTTGGGATGAAATCCAGGCCCTTGCACATACTAGGCAAGCACTGCCAGCAAACTATTATTTCTAAAGAGCCAATTTTGTTAATTGGTTTGGCAAGTGAGGGCAGTGGAAATTGTCCAGCCATTCATACTTTATGTAAGAGCCGTGACTTTCCTGCTTATTCTCTTACAAGAGCAATTTAAATCTGGCCAGTAAAAATAAAATCACTCTCTTCATGGTCAATTCACACTTTACAGGGAGCTTAAGTTAGTAAGGATAATGGTTCGTTGTTGTTATTATTTGAGAAAGGGTCTCATTGTCCATCCGTCTCAATAGCTTCGTCTCTAGCTGACATGTTACTCACTATCTAGCTTAGCGAGAGCCTTTCCTTTTACCACACCAGTGAAAAACTAGACAAGATCTATCTCGCCTTCTTTGTGGATTCTAGTCCTTAGTCCTTGCAAGCAGGTTATTGCTTTCACCATGCCACTGAAACTACTATGCCCAAAATCACTAATAATTTCCTGCTTTTGAATTCAATGGCATTTTATGAATTTTCACAATTCTTGTATGGCACTACCGACCAATGCCTAAGCTCCCTGAACACTGGCCTCTGTCCTAGCTTCCATTCGAGACCTCTCTCCTCTTTCTTCTCTTTGCTGTGCCTTTCACCACTTCCTGTCTGTACATTTTCAGCAAGGTTGTATCCTCATCTCATTTTGCAATTCCTTCCTCTTACTTCCTTCCTTCACATAGTTTCAGACAACACCCTGTGAATGACTCCTGCACTATTAACTTTCTAGCCGCCATCTTTGCCCAACTCCAGTCATACATTTCTGAACACCAACCACAAATTTCCAACTGGTAAGCCTATCGCATTTGCATTGCAATATGCCGTCTGTTGATGCATCAGCAAATATGTAGACTCCTACTCCATTCTAATTATATTCTGGGTTGTAAGAAGTAGAAAAAGTAAATAAATTATTATTCATGCCTCCATTGTATTTTATACTAGTTCTCAAATAGGGCCCTACAAACTACTTCTAACACTCAACAGACATCAATTAAAAGTTAAGAAATGAAAACACTTGACCTAGCCTCAAAATCTATTCTGTTAGATACAGGACTCTTCCTTCTATGGTTTAAAATAGTTATTAAGACAGAAGGAATTTCTATAGCTTGAGAAAAATTTTTTTAAAAACGCATTTAAAGTTATCATGTAGAATATCCCTATCCCAACTGCTGGAGAGATCACTCAGTGGTTAAGAGCACTGGCTGCTCTTCCTGAGGTCCTGAGTGCAATTCCCAGCAACCACATGGTGGCTCACAACCAACTGTAAGGAGATTTGGCATTCTCTTTTGGCCTGCAGGCATACATGCAGGCAGAACACTGTATACATAATAAATAAATAAATCTTTAAAAAAAAGAATATCCCAACTATCTTTGTATCATATGCTTTCACATAAATGACTCACACATACAAGCCATTCATGATTGCACATATATTGTAATCTGAGCACTTTTAAAGATCACTGGTTCAAGATTACCCTCAGCCTCAGATACCTAGAAAAGCCAGCCTGGGGGCTGCAGGACAGTATGTCATAAAACAAAAACAAAACAACAATAAAAGCTTAGCATTCTTACTTCAACTATTTCAAAGAAATCTTGTGATGCCAAATGGTAGTCCTTGTGGATGGAGAGATGTCTCAGTGGTTAAGAGTGCTTTTTGCTCTTACAGAGGACCCATTTTGGTTTCCAGCACCCAGTAATTCACAACCATGTGTGACCCCAGTTCCAGAGGATCCATTGTCCTCTTCTGATCTCTGTGGGCACTGCATGCACATGCTACACAGACATACATGCAGGTAAAACACACACATATGCAGAAAATAAAAAGAAATAAAATGGTGATCCTTTTCTCAAGTGTAGCTCAGTAGCAGTACTTTCTTTACATGTTAAGAGATCATCTAAGAATTTTTACTTCTAATTATTGTCAGATCCATCCATGTTTGAAGAACCCAAGAAGGCCAATTTGCTTATTTTTCATGGATCTCTTAGGTTGTGCTTTTACATAATATAGTATCTCATTTTTTCAATAGCTGCTCTTTTAGATGTTTTCTCTGTACTGTAAAGTAGTATAGCAGAACGATCATGCTTAAATTAATCTTAAAGCAAAACTCTTAAGACTTCATGCCTAACCCTGGGGAGCATCTATCTCTGTAAGTTAATGATTTTCAAAAGTTATTATATATTGATTTATACTAAATCTACTTGAACATCTATGCATAAAATATTATTTAGACAAGCTTGTGTTATTTTTGTTTTTCACAAAATATAGACATATTGACTTTAAAGTAGATACATGCTATGTGGCTGGCAGGACAGGCCTTTCACCTGGAGTCTCTGGCATTTGGGTAAAGCTAGGATCACTTGGCATATGAAGTTTGGTGT
Source organism: Ondatra zibethicus (assembly GCA_004026605.1). Lineage (NCBI taxonomy): Eukaryota > Metazoa > Chordata > Mammalia > Rodentia > Cricetidae > Ondatra > Ondatra zibethicus. The sequence goes on along the minus strand of PVIU01005712.1, from coordinate 82,055 downwards.
TCACATTTTTCTGGTAGCATCAGATTAAATTCTCAATGTAATACACATTCTTCTCTTAAACTCCTCATATAGTATAAATATGTAACAGTATAACATAATATATAACAGTAAATGTAAGCTCCCCATATAATATGAACATAACAATATAATACAATATAAAACAGTAAAATATAAATATAAACAGTATTTGCAAAAAATACCAAATAAAATCCATTCTTCAATTTCAACTTCGAAACTAAATCAATTCCCTTATCTGCCTAGATAATAACTAGATATTTTATAACAGTTTCTTCATATTCTTTTCATACATGTGTTTCAACATCCTCTTAAAAATAATGACCCAGAAATTTAAAAGTGTTTGGCCTTATTTTGGGTCTTCTCACATGGCTTATTTACTCCCTTAAAAACATATCAAGGATTGCTGGTGGGAGTGCAAGCTGGTACAGCACCTTTGGATGTCAGTGTGGCTATTTCTCAGAAAATTAGGAAACAGCCTTCCTCAAGTCCCAGTAATACCACTTTTGGGTATATATATATAAAGGATGCTTAATCGTGCCACAAGGACATGTGCTCAACTATGTTCATAGCGGCATTGTTTGTTATAGCCAGAACCTGGAAACCACCTAAATGCCCCTCGACCAAATAATGGATAAGGAAAATGTGGTATAGTTACACAATAGAGTACTACACAGCAGAAAAAAATAACAACATCTTGAAATTTGCAGGCCAATGGATGAATCTAGAAAACATCATATTGAGTGAGGTAACCCAGACCCAGAAAGACAATTATCACATGTACTCACTCATAAGTGGTTTTGAAACATAAAGCAAAGAAAACCAGCCCACAAATCACAATCCCAGAGAACCTAGGCAACAAAGAGGACTCTAAGAGAGACATACATGGATCAAATCTACATGGGAAGTAGAAAAAGAGAGGATCTTCTGAGTAAATTTGGAGCATGGGGACCATGGGAGAGGGTAGAAGGAGAGGGAAGAGGAAGTGAGGGGAGTGAAGAAAAATATATAGCTCAATAAAAACTATTTGTAAAAAGCCAAAAAAAAAGAATTAGAAAAGAAAAAAGAAATCTTAAGTTCCCTACTTGACATAATAGATGCCTTTAGAATGAACTGCCCCGATACTATTGTATGCCAATTAGTTATGAAATATTTTCATGATTCTTCCAAGATCAGCAAAAGGAAATAGCATAGCAACTTATGTTCAAAAACACAGTAATAGTAAATATCAAATCTGTAGAGAGATTAGCGTATAGGTTAAAGCCACTGGCTTCAAATCAGACAAACCTAGAAGGTGATTTCCTAGTTCTGTGGCTCTGTTAACTTTCTTAGCCTGCTTTTGCTTCTTAAGGTTGCGGGCCAGGCATCATGGTGCATACTTTTAATCCTAGCACGTGAAAAACAGAGGCAGAGAGACCTCTGTGAATTCAAGGCCAGTTTCATCTGATAGTGAACTCCAGGGCAGTTAGCGTAAGACTGTGACCTCAAATAAAAATGGGGACACTAGTCCCTGATATCGGACAGGACTGTCATCTCTGCAATAAGGGTGCTAAAGATAGAAAAAGGCAAATTATAGGCCTACACTAGACAATATTGTGAAACTTTATCTCAAAAAAAGATATGAATACTGATTTCCCTTAGTTGTTAGAGAATTAAATGACAAACCACATGTAAAGTTCCAAATGCTGTGTGAGGTATGTCTAAGTGCTCCATGACAGACAGCAAGACAGCTCTTAAAATTATTTTTGTGACTTTTTTATAGAGTGCTAGGGATATAGCCCGTGGCTCTGCCAATCTAGGACAGCGTTCCACCCCCGAGCTGGACTATGAGTCTCTTTTCTTTTTTTTTCTTTTTTTAAAGATTTATTTATTTATTATGTATACAGTGTTCCTCTGCATATATGCCTACACGCCAGAAGAGGGCACCAGATCTCATTACAGATGGGTGTGAGCCACCATGTGGGTGCTGGGAATTGAACTCAGGACCTCTGGAAGGGCAACCAGTGCTCTTAACCTCTGAGCCATCTCTCCAGCCTGAGTCTCTTTTCATAGTACTGTCAACTACAGCTGACTAATTATTTGCACTAGAAATTAAAGCAACGTAGTTTATCATTTTTTTAAACAGTAAGTAACTATCTACCCAAGTCTTCCTTCTAAATCAACTTTCAAATATTGTACCAGAGATAACGGTTTCCAAAACCATGACTTGATTAAATCCATACGGTTACAATTTTAATAATAAGAACTCTGCCGCATTTGTGACGAAGCAGCTGCATGAAAGGCGATGGTGAAATACACAGATCAACTTGTCTCATGCAGTAGCTGTTACCTGAGATGAATACTGTCTGGCGATTAAAAAGTGAAGTTTAATTAGTCTTGACTCATTGTTGAAAATTTCCCAAGCATAAATGTTTGGCTCCAACCCAACTCTGTGATAGATTTTTATTTCCAGAGGAGCTAACTAAAGAATATAATTCAAGGACGAGAATCCAAAGCCAGAGTTTACAAATCATAACAGCACTGCTTTCAAATTTACCCAGAGATTCATAAAAACCTGCATCTCTTTTTTGCCATGCTAGTTTATATCCATAAAATACATGCTTTTGTGGTTGTTCCTGTATTGGGGGATTGGGCGGGTATGTTTTGTTTCCTTCATTTTTCTTTTATCCTTTTTTTCTTTTCTCTTTTTTGACACAGGGTCTGACCATGGAGCCTAGTCTGGCCTCGCACTTACTATTCTTGCACATCAAACTTCCAGAGTTGCTATGATTTTCAGTTTGCACAGCGATGCTAAGCAAAAGGGATAGTTTTAAAAAAGAGAATCAAAGTTCTAGAAGTTCAATATGCAGCACAAGCCCCTAGAAAGAGGGGTAAAGACTACTTCAACTACACCCATGGTAGAGCCTCTGTGTGCATGCATGCATGCATATGAAGTTGTAAAAGAAAATCCAAGTGCTGGCCTCTCTCTTAGTCGCCCGTCTCCTTCCCATCTCATTCTCAAGCAAGGGTCATAGATGAGAACACATTTACCTAGCAAGCGGATCTTCTGAGTATTTTTCTGTTTTATGTGCACATGTGCATGTATATATATATATATGTATGTATGAATGCAGGCACCTCACAGTGAGTGTTAGAAGGGCAACTTTCAGGAGTTGGTTGTCTCCTGCCATCTGTCTGGGAATTCTACAAATCAAAGTCAAGTCATCAACATAGAATAGCATTACCACTTTTATCCACTGAGATATCTCACACCCCCTACTTAAATGGTTACTTGCTTTTTGAGACTGGATTTCTCTGTGTAGCCCTTGAATTCACTCTGTAGACCAAGCTGTCCTTGAAATTAATTGCATTTCTAATCATATATCAAAATTTCTATGTACTATCTACACATGGAGGCTATGTAAATAACAATGCTGGGGGTTCTGAAGGCAACGTCCTGTATTTGTTGTAATCCCAGCTCTGCCATTTCTTGCTCTTTGATCTTGATCAATATATAGCTAATATCTCTCTTGAATCTTAATGAAAGTCTCTTCAAACACATAAACCGGTCTAATAATAGCACCTCATAGTTACTTTAAGAGTTAAATTAAATGCATGAATATATGAAAAGCAGTAGGCACAGTGCCTGGCGTATGCAACGAAGAAAGAACCCATGCCAGTTTTTTACCATCCCTGCAGCCAAGTCTTGAACAGCCATGCTAACAAAAAGGTAGTACAAAGAAAACAAAACTCCAGCTGTGCTAAACACTTTAAATCTACAGTGCCTGAATTTGCTGTGGTATTTTTAACCTTTTATTTGAATTTTTATTACACTCTACAAGTCTACAACCCTTTAAAGAACCATATATGCAATAGGTAAAGCATTGGGCTAGAAAACAATTCCTTTGTTTTCAACTTTTCTGGCCCCGTCAAGTGTTAAATGTCACCTTTGTCTCCCATGCTAACAAAAGCAGTCTCTATAAAAGAGTTGCCCTTTCTGTCTGAAAGTATGTTTGTTTCATCTTGGTCTAGATTGAAGGAAGTAATTAAGTAGTAATTTTAAAAGGTCTCTAGGTAGGTCACAAGGTAGAATTGAAGGCCAACATTTCGACAGACAGTCACTTACAGATCCCCTCTAATCTATTTAATTTTGCCAATAAAACACAATATGATATTAATCCTTGGTAATTCCGTTAAGACAAAATGTATTCAATAAAGACACAGAGTTGTCAGGAGCTGCAGTTACCTGAACAAGTTCAAGCCAATCAACATTCTAACATGGATGGCAGAGGAGCTCATGTGCCCCTCCCCCTACCTGAGTCGCTCCTGACAGTTGGCTGCTGGCAGAGAATTTCCTTTAAAGGCATGGTGCCCAGTAGGTTTACCATAGTCCAGTGGACGGTCCACGCCCATTTACATAAGAGCAATGCAAGCTGTACTTGATAGGCAATATAAAAAGGACAAGAAGTTGGGAGGGGTCGGGCGTGAGAACTAGAAGGAGCTGAGTGGGAGGAAACAAATATGATCAAAATACATTGCATGCATATATGAACTTCTAGAAGAATAAATATATATATTAAAGATGCATAGTTTATTGGGCAATACATAGTTAAGAAAAAAGACACTTGAGAATAGCCACAAAGAAGTAGAACATTCAGCCTGACCATGTCCATCTTTAACACAGGCCATTTTAAGAGAAGGGTTGACCTTAAGGTTATTATTCTTCCTCAACAGAATAAATCCTTATGCTAAAGATAAATTCCCATTATTGTTTCATGTATAAGAGTAATTTATGACTCTTACTTAACTTTCATAGCACATTGTGTCATAGAATAACTGTTAGACTTTCAAACATTTTCAGTTGTACAAGAGTCACCACCATTGAGATACGTTTCCTGTCTATAGCCACACAACCCTGAACAGGTCCAATTTCATCTGATCTTGGAAGCTAAGCAGGATGGGGCCTGGTTAGTACTTGGATGGAAAATATGTTTGCTAAGCTATTTTAATTTGGGCCAAGTTATTCCAATGGCTTTACTACTGTTATAGAGAAATTAGCTTTCAAGTACTAGGTACCAAATTGAAGGTACTGATCTTCATTCAGTCTTTGAATTTGACACTTGAAAGTCACCATTCTTCGCTGCTTGGGGTTTCCAAAAGCATGCCTATTCATTTGATGGTTTCTGATTTTGACCTTCTAATTAGTTTATGAATAGTTTTAAATAAACACCACTTCAACAAAGCTTGACAGCTATGGCATGCACCAAAACATATTTCAAGTCAATGCTCAATTTATATATACAAAGATAAAACAGCAAAAAAAAATCTGTCACCTAAGATAAAGATTACTAAAGAACCACATAACAAAGAACAGTGGCTTGCTGCTCTCCATGCCTATTACAAGTAAAGAAAATACTATGACTAGTGAGCTGTGATTTGGTGACCAAGAGTGCTCAGTTTCTTCACTTCTCTTTATTACTTGTGAGTTAGCACAGCCATAGAATTCACCGTAAAACTAACTCCATTTCAGTAGTTATAAGAGAAAAGAGAGAGAAAGAGTAATCATTGCATGCACTATCCCCTAAATGAGATCCTCAGATACCCTAACCATCAAGTGTCTGCACCAACACACAAAGAATGCATAGAGGACATAAAAAGGAATTCAAATAAGAATCTTGGAGAAAGAGTTAAGTGGAAAATTCTCCTAAGTCAACTAAACCTTGTCTCATCATTCTAACAATTCCAACCAAAGGTCAGTGTTGTTTTTTGTTAAAAGCTACTGCAACTTATTAAGTTATTTAGACATGGGGTTTAATATTTCATTTTCTTCTAGATATAAACTTACAAGATGTTGCAATCTCAATTGTATGAAATATATATATATATGTAATATACATATGCTGCTACATGACATCATACCAATAACGGGCACAAACAATTCTAAACAAAGGAGGGGGTAGAAAGCCAGATGTGGTGGCACAAACCTACAGTAGTCCTGGCACTTGGGCAGCTGAGGTAGGAGGATCATGAGTTTGAGTCTCACCTGGCCTAGGTGATGAGTTTCTGTCTCAAAAAAATATTAAGAACAAATGTTAAATTCAACTAGGAAGTGATAAGAAATAAAACATGAACATGCAGAATTCACTTGCTGTTCACTTGCTGTTGACAACTGGAAGCTACATCCTTGCTAGATGCCTCCACCAAGAGAAATAAAATGAAGGCCTGAATTGTCTGTCAGAGCTTCACCTAAACAATGTTAGATTAGAATTCCCAAAAATGTGCCTGTGTCTTCTCCACTTTCCTAGCCTTGAGTGAAGAAGTCACATACCCCACTTACTTACATTCACTTACAGACACAGCATCCCTTCCCTACCCTAGCTCCCCATTTTGCTATTCCCACATATGGGCATGCCCAGACAGTTCTTCTCAACCTGCAGGACTTACTCATTCTCCTAACATCTAAGGTCATGTTCAAATTTTTGTCCTCATGCCTACTAACTGCTTTGTATCATTGTCAGCATGTTTTTTTTTATGGTTACACACAAGCTTAAATTTAAGCAGCTTTCACTGCGTTAAAACTCTATGGCTTTAGTAGCTATGTGACACTGGAGAAGTTGTTTAACCTCTCCATGTCTGCATTTCCTTTCCTGAAAGAAACATAATCATGAAATTATTATCAAGAAAATGTAAGGTAGTGCCTAAAACAACTTAAGCATCCCTATCAGCTGTCCTTATTATAGTTACTACCAAGAACCACCGCAGCCGGGTAGTTCTGGCATATGTCTTTAATCCCAGCACTTGGGAGGGAGAGGAAGGCTGATTGCTGAGTTTGAGGCCAGCCTGACCTACCGAGTGAGTTCTAGGACAGCTAGGGCTACACAGAGATACCCTGTCCTGAAAACAAACAAACCAACCCAAGAATCCACTGCAAAGTCTAACACATTTGATTTTATTTCTAACCTTGAGAAGCAAGTGCTACTCCTGTGTATTGGAGCAGACACGAGGATACATTTTAAAAGTTGTTTTTTCAGCTAAGATGAGAAATACAGGAAGATTTGGGCTATAACACTGTTTATTATTGTTGTTCTAGATTAGTAGCAGAACAATTAGCCACATAATATTGGTGATTTTTATAATATTTAGGAAAAATATGAAAACAGGTTTGGGGCTGGAGAGCATATGTTGCTCTTGCAGAGGACTTGGGTTCAGTTCCCAGCATCCACATTTGGCTCAAAAACATCTGTAACTCCAGTTCCATGAAATCCAACACCCTCTTCTGGTCTCCATGAGCATCAGGCATGCATATAGTATATGCAAATGCAGGCAAAACATTCAATACAGATTGTTAAGCCAAAGCCAAGAAACTTCAAACACTCATCAGTTACATAATAACTCACAGAAATGTATCTTTTCAATATTTTTAAATTCCATCAGAACATCTGCCTTCAAATTTCTAAATAATTTGTTTAAATGACAATGTTTTTGCTATCTTAAAGGAAAGTTTTGTTATCTTAAAAGAAATTTCCTTTCTCCAATAAATAACCAGCACCCCACTCACATAAAGAAGGGCTCCTCAAAGACACTCTCTTCATACTATTTTAAGGTTTTTTTTTAATGCAAGATTATAATCATTTATTTTGGCACTATGAAGTAGAAAATGGGCATTTTCATAAAAATGGAAATTGTGAAAGAATGGACAAGTCCTTAATTATCCATGAAAAAAACAATAGAAACTAAACACAAATACCATAAATATCTGTCATGTAAATAATCTAATAAAAGTCTTAATCTCTTCTTCGGCACTTAGAAATTGAAGTCTTAAGAAAAAGAGGGTGTAACTCTAGTACTTGATGAAATTCTTAAAGCAGCTTCTCGAGTTTACTTCTGGAAGAGAAATCTAAGAGAAAGAAAGCAAAGAACAAACAGCAGTGTTGAAACTGCATGACACCACACTCAAAAAAACCCTACATGCTTAAGAGGTTCAACCTAATAAGGATTAACCAAAGGAATTAAACTGGTTTTTGAAAATGCAGTTATTGTAGTAGATTAATATTCAGTCACACATGGTTTACTTTGAAATATCAGAATGTTATCTAAGGAGGCCAAGAGGCTTCTAATATGGGGTCCCAAGGAAATAATGAACATTTCTATTTTTTCAAACAGAATGTTCAATAACTCTCAGGGTAAGTTTTCTTATATGCTAACATACAGTCCATATGCACCCACACATATTGGCAAGAGACACAGTTCAAGGTTCAAGGTTCTGCTGATTTCAGGTAACCTTCAGTTGTATTCCAAATCCTCTTAAATGTAAAGTAAACAACCCAATAACCTGGGATCTCCACCACTCTAAAGCTAGAGAAGGAGGTTTCTACATTCCAGTTCCAGAGCCCACACATCTGCTCTTGCTGCTGCTGGCCCTTGTTTTTCCTCCTGGGGTTGCAAGAACAGAGGCTCTTTCATTTACCATGAGTATGTATTCAGCTTTCACCTCAGTTTACCCAATCCTCCTCAGATATGCTGAAAATTGCTATTCCAAGTTAACAGTTGGCAAATGAATCGAGGAAGAAAATCATATCCTAGGAAGAGGCAGCAACTCAGTTGCCACGTGTTCTTTCCCCAGTCTTCAAGTAGTGGGTTTTAAAAATCTTTTGAAGGAAAAGAAAAAGTCAAAATAAGAGCCAATATGGGTGACATGTCTCACACTACATTAAATAAATCACCCACACACACCAAAAGAAGAAGAAGAAGAAGAAGAAGAAGAAGAAGAAGAAGAAGAAGAAGAAGAAGAAGAAGAAGAAGAAGAAGAAGAAACCATTTATATCCTGACTTTCTGTTTTCTTTTTTTCTTTTAGTGTTATATGCCCTGCCTACATGCTCTCAAAATAATGTCATTACAGTGATTTCACAATAATCTCAGTACCTCAGGAGTCTTCCAGTCCCTTCCCATCAGTGCCTCCATCCTTTACAGAAACAGCACTTCCCCTGAACTCGGTACTTAGGGTATATTTGTTAAATTCCTCACTCTTGAAAGCCTGAAAGCCACTGTTTTTTATTTTACTTGACTTCACCTAACCTTGAAATCCATAAAGCGGTTATCTTCTCCCATCTACCTAAACTCGGTAGTTTTATTCCTTTCTTTTTTTCTTTTAGAAATGAAATATGGTACTAATGTCTCAAGGCGAACAAAGCTAACTCCACGAAAAAAAATGAAATCGACGCAACAAAGGAAGAAAGGAAAGACCGGGGGTGGGGGGGGAGGGTGTAGTGGGAGATGCTTGCGTCTTCTAAGGAGACGCTTCCAGTGTAACTTCTGCAATTTAACGGTTCTGGGGCAGAGGAGGACTAGTGTGTTGGAAAACAACAAAGGTGGGCTCCCACTCTCCTTACCGCCGTAGAGCCAGAAGAAGATGCAATATATACACGGATCACCATCCTGGAAACAAGAGCTTGAGGTCGGTCGCTGGAGTCTTGAAGAGGGTTGAGAAACAGCTGCAGCAACGACTGGAACAGAGCAAGGGGCCAAACAGAGGTTGGAAGAGGAGGGTGGGGGTAGGTGGAAGGGGAACTGGCCAGAGCCCCGCCTCCACCAGTGGCTGCTTTCAATGAGCTTCCAGCACTGCAGTCCCAGCCCCAAACCCCGGAAGGCTCAGGCTCATTTGCATCATTTCTAAATTGTTTTTTTAAAACACAGGATCTCGAACAGCACCGCGAGATCTGTTGAAACAATTCTTTTTGACTATTCCCTCTCCTGGAAGGGGGCGAGGAGGAAGTAAAATAAGGGGGAGGGGAAAGGATCCCTGAATTGCACTCGGTTAGAATAAAGGACCTTTTCCCTTGGACACCAGAAGTTTTGCATGTTACTTCCTGCTCAGAAATGTATGCAAATAACACAGCTGAAAGCTAGCTTTGTGTTGAATCCAGATACTAGTTTAAATTTTTTAAACTCACATTATCAAAGCTTTGTGTATTTTCAGACGCCTAAACGAAGTAAGTGATTTTTTTTTTAACCTTAGTCGCAGGAATTCAGTGTGTTCTGAAAGGCTGCGCGATGTGGAGGAGGGCTGGAGAGAAGTTTCAAGTTTCCCTAAACCGGAAATGGCAGAATAGGGTTTCTTTTTGTTTGGAGTTTTGTTAAAATAGGAAACAATCCATTAGTGGGAATTTGCAGGAGATATAATCAACAACTCTAGGATAAAGGAGGAAATTGCAGAGAAAAAAAAATCATCTGAAAATACTTTGAAAGAACTTTCTTCCCTTGGTGTCTCTTACCTGTAATCTCTGCACTTGGAGGGTGAGACAGGATTGCCAGGAATTAGAAACTAGACTATGCTACCAAAACAAAACCAAACAAACAAACAAACTTTCTAGAAAGTATCAAGTACAGTAAATTAGAGTAATCTAGCTACCACCCTCAACATCGACGTCATGGCTACTACTTATTTTACTTCCCAGATCACATGACAAGGAAAATGTTCATACTATAAATCAAAGTCATAATCATGATTTTGGAAAAATCTACATAGTTTCATTTACATTATCATTATAGAACTTCTCTCCTTTTGGAGTTCTATATTAATTGGATATTAAAATAATGGGGAAAGGAACAGAAAGTACAAACTATTTCTATTTGGTCTATAAACTATTGAATGTGATTAATTATTCCCATAAAACTGAATAGTGGCATTAGCAGAGAATCTGGTAGTCCTTATCTATACCTTAGAGACACAAAGACTCAAGGTTGGATCTCTGGTACTACAGACACAGACATGCACACAGAGAAAGACACATACAGACACACACACTCACACGCACGCACACACACACACACACACCCCCTTGTTAAAAGATGATATATTTGTCTTAGTGAAAATGAGCCAATAAATTGTTTTATAAATAAAATCTGCTGATTACTAATGATAGCACTTCTGGTACGTTTTTAAGGGAGACTGTTTCCATTATTTTTTTTCCTATAAAATTTTTTATTGATTTTTATTGAACTCTACATTTTTCTCTGCTCTGCTCTCAGCCTCTCCACCCTCTCCCAAGTTCCGCATGCTCCCAATTTACTCCTGAGATCTTGTCTTTTTCTACTACCCATGTAGATTAGATATATGCTTGTCTCTCTTAGGGTCTTCATTGTTGTCTAGGTTCTCTGGGATTGTGATTTCTGGGCTGGTTTTCTTTGTTTTATGTTTCAAAACCATTTATGAGTGAGTACATGTGATAATTGTCTTTCTGGGTCTGGGTTACCTCATTCAATATGATGTTTTCTAGACCTATCCATTTTCCTGCAAAATTCAAGATATCATTATTTTTTTCTGCTGTGTAATACTCCATTGTGTAAATGTACCACATTTTTCTTATCCATTCTTTGGTCGAGGGGCATTTAGGTTGTTTCCATGTTCTGGCTATGACAAACAATGCTGCTATGGACATAGTTGAGCACATATCCTTGTGGTACAATTGAGCATCCTTTAGATATATATCCAAGAGTGGTATTATTGGGTCTTGATGAAGGTTGCTTCCTAATTTTCTGAGAAATTACCACACTGACATCCAAAAGGGCTGTGCCAGCTTGCATTCCCACCAGCAATAAAGGAGTGTTCCCTTTACCCCACAACCTTTCCAGCATAAGTTGTCATCAGTGTTTTTGATCTTGGCCAATCTGACAGGTGTAAAATGGAATCTCAGAGTTGTTTTGATTTACATTTCTCTGATGACTAAGGATGTTGAATATTTCCTTAGGTGTCTTTCAGCCATTTTAGATTCCTTTGTTGATAGTTCTCTGTTTAGGTCTGTGCTCCATTTTTTTAAATTGGATTATATGTTCTTTTGATGACCAATTTCTTAAGTTCTTTGTATATTTTGGAGATCAGACCTCTGCCTGATGTGGGGTTAGTGAAGATCTTTTCCCATTCTGTAGGCTGTCATTTGTCTTGTTGACCATGTCCTTTGCTTTACAGAAGCTTTTCAGTTTTAGGAGGTCCCATTTATTAATTGTTTCTTTCAGTGTCTGTGCTACTGGGGTTATATTTAGGAAGTGGTCTCCTGTGCCAATGCGTTCAAGTGTACTTCCCACTTGCTCTTCTATAAGGTTCAGTGTAGCTGGCTTTATGTTGAAGTCTTTGATCCGATTGGACTTGAGTTTAGTGCATGGTGATAGATATGGATCTATTTTCATTCTTCTACATGTTGATATCCAGTTATGCCAGCACCATTTGTTAGATATGCTTTCTTTTTTACCATTTGATATTTTTTGCTTCTTTGTCAAAAATCAAATGTTCAAAGATTGTGGATTAATATCCTGGTTTTCGATTTGATTCCATTGGTCCTCTGGTCTGGTTTTATGTCAATACCAGGCTGTTTTCAGTACTGTAGCTCTGTAGTAGAGTTTGAAATCAGGGTTTGTGATGCCTCCAGAAGTTCTTTTATTGTACAGGATTGTTTTGGATATCCTGGGTTTTTTGCTTTTCCATATGAAGTTGAGACCCATTCTTTCAAGGTCTGTGAAGAATTTTGCTAGAATTTTGATGGGCATTGCATTGAATCTGTAGAGTGCTTTTGGTAAGATTGCCATTTTTACTATGTTAATTCTACATACCCCAGAGCATGGGAGATCTTTCCACTTTCTGGTGTCTTCTTCAATTTCTTTCTTCAAAGATTTAAAGTTCTTGTCATACAAGTCTTCCACTTGTTTGGTTAGAGTTACTCTGAGATATTTTATGCTATTTGTGGCTATTGTGAAGGGTGATGTTTCTCTGATTTCTTTCTCAGCCCATTTATCATCTGTGTACAGGAGGGTTACTGATTTTTTTTTTAGTTAATCTTGTATCCTGCTACATTACTGAAAGTGTTTATGAGTTGTAGAAGTTCTTTGGTAGAATTCTTGGGGTCGCTTATGTAAACTATCATATCATCAGCAAATAGTGAGAGTTTGACTTCTTCTTTTCTGATTTGTATCCCCTTGATCTCCTTTTGGTGTCTTATTGTTCTAGCTAGGACCTCAAGAACTATATTGAATAGATATGGAGAGAGTGGACAACTTTGTCTTGTTCCTGATTTCGGTTGGATCGCTGGGAGTTTCTCTCCATGAAGTTTGATGTTGGCTGTTGGCTTGCTGTATATTTCCTTTATTATGTTTACGTATGTTCCTTGTATCCCTGCTCTCTCCAAGACCTTTATCATGAAGTGATGTTGTATTTTGTCGAAAGCTTTTTCAGGATCTAACAAGATGATCGTGTGTTTTTTTATTTTTCAGTTTCTTTATATGGTGGATTACGGTGACAGATTTTCGTATGTTGAACCATCCCTGCATTTCTGGGATGAAGCCGACTTGATCATGGTGGATGATAGTTCTGATGTGTTCTTGGATTTAACTTGCCAGTATTTTATTTAATATTTTTGCATCAATGTTCATGGGTGAGATTGGTCTGTAATTCTCTTTCTTAGTAATGTCTTTCTGTGGTTTGGGTATCAGAGCAATTGTAGCCTCAATAAAAAAGTTTGGCATTGTTCCTTCTGTTTATATTTGTGGAATAATTTGAAAAGTATTGGTATTAGTTCTTCTTTGAAAATATTGTAGAATTCTGAGCTGAAACTATCTAGTCCTGGATGGTTTTGGTTGGGAGACTTTTGATGGCTGTTTCTATTTTTCAGCAGTTATAGGTCTGTTTAATTTGCTTATCTGGTCTTAATTTAATTTTGGTAAGTGATATTTATCCAGAAAGTTGTTCATTTCCTTTAAGTTTTCCAATTTTGTGGAGTACAGGTTATTGAAATATGACCTGATGATTCTCTGTATTTCCTCCGTGTCTGTTGTTATGTCCCCCTTTTCATTTCTGATTTTGTTAATTTCGATATTCCCTCTCTGCCTTTTGGTTAGTTTGGATAAAGGTTTGTCTATTTTGTTGATTTTCTCAAAGAACAAACTCTTTGTCTCATTGATTCTTTGTATTGTTTTCTTTGTTTCTATTTTGTTGATTTCAGTTCTCAATTTGATTATTTCCTGCTGTCTAATTTTCTTGGGTGAGTTTGCTTCTTTTTGTTCTAAAGTTTTCAAATTTTCTGTTAATTCACTAGTGTGGGATTTTTTGTTTGTTTGTTTGTTTGTTTTTTTAAGAATTAAGTATTTTTTTAAAGATTTATTTATTTTTTATATATACAATATTCTGCCTGCATGTATGCCTGTGGGCCAGAAGAGAGCATCAGATCTCATCACAGATGGCTGTGAACCACCATGTGGTTGCTGGGAATTGAACTCAGGACCTCTGGAAGAGCAGCCAGTGCTCTTAACCTCTGAGCCATCTCGCCAGCCCCTAGTGTGGGATTTTTTCCAGCTTCTTTATGTAGGCATTTAGTACTATGAACTTTCCTCTTAACACTGCATTCATTGTGTCCCATAAACTTGTGTATGTTGTCCACTCATTTTCATTGAATTTTAGGAAGTCTTTAATTTCTCCTTTTATTTCTTCCTTGACCCATTAATGATTCAGATGAGCATTGTTTAATTTCCATGTGTTTGTGGGCTTTCTGGAATTAGTATTGCTGTTGAATTATAGTTTTAAACCATGGTGATCTAATAAGATACATGGTGTTATTCCAATTTTTTTAAATTTGTTGAGGTTTGTTTTATTACCAAGTATGTGGTCAATTTTTGAGAAGGTTCCATGAGTTACTGAGAAGGTATATCCTTTTCTGTTTGGATAGAATATTCTATAATGTCCGTTAAGTCCATTTGAGTCATAACATCTGTTAGCTCTCTTATTTCTCTGTTAATTTTTTGTCTGACTAACCTTTCCAGTGGTGAGAGTGGAGTGTTGAAGTCTCCCACTATTAGTATGTGGGGTTTAATGCATGATTTAAGCTTTAGAAGTGTTTCTTTTACATACGAGGGTGCCCTTGTATTTGGGACATAGATGTTCAGTATTGAGATTTCTATTTGATGGTTTTTTTTCCTGTGACAAATATGAAATGTTCTTCTTTGTCTCTTTTGATTGATTTTAGTTTGAAGTCTGTTTTGTTAGATATTAGGATAGCTACACCAGCTTGTTTCTTAGGTCCATTTGATTGGAATATTTTTTCCCAACCCTTTACTCTAAGACGATGTCTGACTTTGAGGTTGAGGTGTGTTTCTTGTATGCAGAAGAACAATGGATTCTGTTTTTGTATCCAATCTGTTAGCCTGTGTCTTTTTATAGGTGAGTTGAGTCCATTTATATTAAGGGATATTAAAGACCAGTGGTTGCTATCTCCTGTTAATTTAGTTTTCATTGTTGGTGATGTTAATTTGTACACTTTTCCCTTCTTCAGGATTTGCTGCTATGAGACCATCAATTGTCTGTGTTTTTATTGATGTAGCCAACTTCCTTAGGTTGGAGTTTTCCTTCTAGTATTTTGTGTAGGGCTGGATGTGTGGCTAGATATTGGTTAAACCTGGTTTTGTCATGGAATAACTTGTTTTGTCCTTCTTTGGTGATTGAAAGTTCTGCTGGGTATAGTAGTCTGGGCTGGCATCCATTAATGTCTGCATAATGCTTGACCATGACCTTCTGGCTTTGATTGTCTCCAATTAGAAGTCAGGTGTAATTCTGATAGTGTGCCTTTATATGTTACTTGGCCTTTTTCCTTTGCAGTTCTTAATATTCTTTCTTTACTCTGTATGTTTATTGTTTTGATTATTATGTGGCGAGGGGACTTTTTTTGATCCAGTCTGTTTGGTGTTCTTTAAACTTCTTGTATCTTCATAGGTATATCTTTCTTTAGGTTGGGAAAGTTTTCTTTTATGATTTTGTTAAATATATTTTCTGTGCTTTTGAGTTGAACTTCTTCTATGCCTATTATTCTTAGGATTGGCCTTTTCATGTTGTCCCATATTTCCTGGATATTTTGCATTAAGCTTTTGTTAGATTTAATGTTTTCTTTGACTGATTTCCTCTATTGTATCTTCAGCGCTTGAGATTCTCTCTTCTATCTCTTGTATTCTGCTGCTAATGCTTGCATTTGTAGTTCCTGATCATTTTCTCATGATTTCTTTTTCTGTAATTCCCTTAACTTGTGTTTTCTTCATTGCCTCTATTTCAGTTTTTAAGTCTTCAATAGTTTCTTTCATATGTTTGATTGGTTTATCCTGGTTTTCTTTAAGGGATTTGTTGATGTCTTCCAATTTTTTGTTTGTCTTTTCCTCCATTTCTTTGAGGGAATTTCTCATTTTCTCTTTAAGAGTTTCAAACATTCTCCTGAAATTATTTTTTAGGTCATTTTCTTCTGCTTCATCTATATTTGGTTGTTCAAGTCTTGCTGTTGTAGGGTCTATAGGTTTTACTCGTGTCATGTTGCTCTTTGTGGTGTTGCATGTGTTTTTACCTTTTCTACTCATCTTTTCCTCTAATAGGTGTGTTTGGGGTGTCTGTGATTCTGTTGATTAATCTTCTAGGTGCCAGTGAATCCAAGGCTCAGATAGTTGTTCCTCATGGTACAGTCAGTGCCATGGTTCCAGTTACCACGTTGGTCACTCTGTGTTCCTCCAGGTCGCTCAGCGCTCCTTGGCTTTGCTCCACTCCTTTTGAGTTTGCTGTCTCAGGTCTACTCTAGCCTAGGTTGTCAGCTCAGACCTGTTTCTGTAAATGTCCCTGGTCTGGATCTGTTCCTGCAGAGGTCCCTGGCTTGGGGTTGGTCCTTTAAAGAACTCTGGCTCCAGTGTACTCCCTCAGAGTTCCAGGCTCGGGTGTGCCCAGACTCACAGACGACCTGGCTCAGGCTTACTCCCTCAGAGGTCCCAGACTCATGCTCGGACCCACAGAGGTTTCTGGTTCCTTCCTATTCCCTTTGACATCCCAGACCAATGTCCAGACCCACACAGGTCCTGGCTCAGGCCTACTCCCTCTGAGGTCCCAGAGTCACTCCTGGACCTTCAGAGATCTCTGGTTCCTGCCTATTCCTTCATAGGTCCCAGGTTCACTCATGCCCAGACTGGCAGAGGTCCTGGCTCAGGCCTAGTTCCTTGGAGGTCCTAGACTCATGCTCAGACCCATGGGGATCCTGGCTTAGGTCTACTCCCTTGAAGGTCCCAGATTTACATCCAGACCCGCAGCAGTCTCTGGCTCTGGCTCACTCACTCAGTGGTTGCTCCCTTGTACCTGTTCCTGTGGAGTTTGCTGTCTCAGGTCTGCTCTGGCCCAGGTTGGTGGCTCAGTCTTAATCTGCAAACATCCCTGGACTGGGTCCATTCCCGCTCCAGGGAGCTCACTTTCTCCAGCCCAGTCCAACCTAGGTATCTGGTTCAGTGTTGCTCCCAAGGAACTCACCACCTCAGGCCTGCTGTGGCCTAGGTCACTGGCCCAGTCCTGCTTCCACAAATGACCGTGGTCTGGATCTGCTCCTGCTCTCATGGAGTTCACTGTTCGAGGCCTGCACTGGCCCAGGTCGCTGGTTCAGTCCCACTCCTGTGGAATTTGTTGCCTCAGGCCTGCTCCAGCCCAAGGTGTAGTTTGTTGCCTCTGTTTCCATTATTTTTAAGGTAAAGATAATGGATATTATTATATTATTAGACTTTTTCTTCAGTACATTCACCTGTCCTTATGATAGGTATTCTGAAATGATCATTCTAGAGTGGTCGTTTCTGTTTAGTTTTTCCATTGAGAAATTGTCCTAGATCACTTGCTTTTATTATTTGGCTGGAAAGGCTACAGTCTGAATGAACTGGGGTGGACCAAAGAGTTTTCAAATAGCACGTGTAATCTATTCCCATAGAAAACCAAGACAGTCAATTGTCAATGCATTTCAAAAATTAAAAATAAACCCATACTATGTACAAAAAATTAGAAAACATTGAACACCATGGCATGTACCCAGAGTCTCTGGTATTCAACTAAGAAGTTTACCATGTTCAGGAGTTCCAAGCCAGCACAGGAAACATAATGAATTCTTGTCTCTTAAATGAGCACAGCCACAGTACCTAAAGACAATTTCTACTGTGTGGCAACATATCAGTCTTTGCAGGCAGAAGGGATAGGGCAAGGCACAAGAAGATGAATATAATGGTGGGGATTTTAAATTTTTATTATAAAATGCTATTTTGGAAAAATTTACCTGCAACAATAAATTTGTGTAATTCCTCCATGTCAGAAAATATGATTTTGAATGATTTTTATGTGTTTCAAATTTATAAGCATATCAAAATTTATATAAATAATAGTCATGGCTAGTGATTTGCCTGCTTGATCAAGCTAGATTTATCTGGGAAGAAGCACCTAAAGTGAGAAAATTCCTTCATCAGATTAGGAAAGCCTGTGGAGTATTTTCTTGATTAACAATTGCTATGGGAAGCCCCAGCTCATTGAGGGACAGTGCCACCCATGGGCTAGTGATCCCAGGTGCTACAAGAAAGCAGGCTGAACAAGCCATGGTGAGCAAGCCAGTAAGCAGTACTCCTCCATGGCCTCTGCATCAGCTCCTGCCTTCTGGTTTCTGCCTTGAGTTCCTGCCTCAACTTCCCTCAGTGATGTACTGTTGTTACCTGACAATATAAGATGAAACAAATGCTTTCCTCCCTGAGTTTTTTTGGTTATAATTTTGATCACAAAAATAGAAACCTAAGACAACAGTTCTGTATTATTAAACATATTGCTTGTTTTAAATTATTTCATTATATAGTAATGTTATAGCATGTATCAATAAATGGTTATCTACATCTCTAATAATTTATTAAGAATTTTATAGTGACATGGCTATGCTAGTAAAAAGCCTTCCTCTTAGTAAAAAGTTGGCTCCTGGAACCTATAAAGGAAGGAGAGAACTGATTCCTAAAAGTTGTTCTCTGATCTCCACATATACACCATGGCACATGCGTAACCATGCAGACATAAACAACATACATCAGTCACATACAATAATAATAATAACAATAACCACCACTGTAAAAATTAATTATTCAATGCAGAACTGCTGGCAAACTGAATAGACACTGGAGATTATAGTTGCAATGTTATATAACATAAACCCAGTATCACCAGTGACTAGGATAGAAAAAGAATGCTAATTGAAGAACTAGTAAATGTTACCCTAGTTATGATGATTGGATTATGGAGATTCGAGCTAAGTCCTTACATTTAGTTGTAGAGAATAGTCTGAATACAATTCTTTTATATTTATTTATTTGTATTTAGTGTGTGTGTGTGAGAGAGAGAGTGTGTGTGTGTGTACATGCCTGTGTAAGTGTGTTTGTAAATTTGTTTTAGAACAAACTGGGGGAGTTAGCTCTCTCCTGCCACACTGTGTCATCCAGGAATCACACTTAGGTCAGCAAGTTCACCTGCAAAGGTGGAAGCCAAAGACCTCCTGTGTGTGCAGACCAGAGGAGATCAGAGGTTATTTAGAGCTTCTTGTGCCAAGAAGGTCAACTGTTGGACCAAGTAAGAAAAGAACATTTTCAGGACTAGCAAGATGGCTCAGTGGGTAAAGGGGTTTATCACCAAGACTGATGACCTGAGTTTGATACATGGGATTCACATGGCAGATGGAAAGAAAAGACTCCAGACCACCACTCCCATAGCATGCTTACATGCACACATATGCACACACACACATACACAGCCAGAGACCGAGATAGGGAGAGAGACAGACAGACAAAGACAGGAAGAGAGAGATTCAATAAACAAAAGACAAAAAAGAGAAGAGAAAAGGTTTTCTTTTTCTCAGGGTTTGTGTGTGTAAAGATGAATCTCCCTGGAATTTGTAATGCTGAGTAGGATATGAAAATATATAAATGTGTCTGCTTGAAAAGGAAGACGTGCTATCCTGAAGTGACAATCAGTTCAGACAATGGAATGGGAAAAACATTAAGGGAGAAAGATTGTATGCAGGCTATTACATGTAACCTAATCTCCCGTCCAGAGTGTCCATCATGATCAAACTCTAGATTCCATTTTATCACTCCTATTAGAAAATGTTCTCTGTACTCACTTGAGAGTCCACTCCACAATGAAATGATTCTCCTTCTAATTTGATCTTTTTCCCTTTCTATTGTCTGAACTGATTGTCTTTTCAAGATATCATGTCTTCCTTTTCAAGTTGTGGAAGCCCAAAAATGTGAGCCTATTTCCACCTTGTCTGAAGGTCAGAGAGTTTGAGCTTGCTCAAAGCAGTTGACAAGTGTGGCTGCACACCCTGACCTAGGGTGTGGATACTTGGTGTTTTGAACATTAAGATGGCCCGTACAGGTAGATCCACTCCACCCTGACCAAAGGTCGAAGAATTCTAGCATACTTCTTTTGAAATAGGCGGTTTGACCTAGGGAGTGGCTGCCTTCAGGATACTTGGTCTGGGGTGGATTCACTGCCTAAACAACAAAATGCTTTTCTCATGAATTAATGACTTGATGTCTCAAAGTATTGAAGCATGTAACTGTTCTAGTTGTCCTTTGTATCATATTAAAACAGTCTTTTGCCTTCTCCCCTCCCCCCATTGTATTGGGGTATAAACGTGTATGGAAAATTGAATGTGGGTGGATTTCAATATTCCCTGGAACTCCCTCCGAGTACTATCCTATGTTTCTGTTTTATTATTTCACTTGCATCTTTGTTTTCTTTACTTATTTTTCTAATCCCCATGCCCCTACCCTGGTAAGTGCTATCCTTGTCGAAGCTGGTCTCTGACATCAAACAGAGACCATTTATATACTTTCATATCCTACTCAGGATTACAAATTCCAGGGAGATTCATTTTTATACACACAAACCCCAAGAAAAAGAAAACCTTTTCTTTTCTCTTTTTTATATTGTCTTTCTCTGCCTGCCTGTCTCTGTCTCTGTCTCTGTCTCTCTCTCTGTATGTGATTGTGTGTGTGTGTGTGTGTGTGTGTGTGTGTGTGTGTGTGTGCATATAAGCATATACCAATGGCATGCTATGAGAGTGGAGGTTGGGAGTCTTTTTTTCTAGCTGCCATGTGAATCCCATGTATCAAACACAGGTCATCAGTTTTGGTAACAAACTCCTTTACCCACTGAGCCATCTTGCTAGTCCTGGAAAATGTTCTTTCTTACTTGGTCCAAACATTTGACCTCCTTGGCAGAAGAAGCTCTAAGTAACCTTTGACCTCTGGTGTGTGAAGTCCTTCTGTACATGTGTTGCTTTTATTGGTTAATGAATAAAGAAGCTGTTTTCAGCCAATGGCTTAACAGAGTGTAGCCAGGCCAGAAAAGATACATAGAGTAGGCAGGGTCAGTGAGATGCCATGTAGCTGACAGAGGGGAAAGACTCTAGCTGCCAGCTGGAACTTTGCCAGTAGGCCACGAGCCTCGTGGTAAAATATAAAATAATAGAAATGGGTTAACCAAAGATATAAGAGCTAGACAGCAATACACTTAAGTGATAGGCCAAGCAGTGATTTTATCAATACAGTTTCTGTATGGTATTTCGGAAATCTGGGTGGCTGGGGAACAAACAAGCGGCCTCCTCCAACAGACCTCCTTGTGACTGCAGTTATTTTCTTTCTTCCTTCCTTCCTTCTTTCCTTCCCCCCTCCCCTTCCTCCCTCCCTTTCTTTTCTCCCTCCCTACCTCCTTCATTTTTCTTCTTTTTAACAATTGCTTTGATGGAGCTGGAGAGATGGCTTGGCATTAAGAGCACTGGCTATTCTTCAAGAGGACACGGGTTCAATTCCCAGCTCACAACATTTTGTAATTCCAGTTGCAGAGGGTCTGATGCCCTCTTCTGGATGCCATGAGTACTGCATGCACATGGTGCCCGGATGTGCATGCAAAACACCCATACACACAAAATAATTATATAAAAAATCTCAAAAAATATTTTGAGGGGAACATGGGCTACATAGGAGAGGGATTTGTTTGTTTTAGAGTTTTTATTTTATATATGAGTGTTTTGCCTGCCTGCCTGTTTGCTTGTATGTTCACAACCTGTACATACAATGTCAGATGCCTTCAGAGTCCAGAAGAGAGGATCTGACACTCTGGAACTGGAGTCATAGACACTTGTGAACCAAGCGAATGCTGGGAATTGAACCTGGGTCTTCCGCAAGAGCAGCCAGTGTTCTTAATCACTGGGTCAATTCTCCAGGCCGTACTCCCTTTCTGAAGAAGGGAGCATGAACTTTCCTTGTCTCCACAACCACCCGACATGAACATAATGCATAGACATAAATGCAAACAAAACAACCATACACATTAAAATGAATAACTTAATATATATGTATGTATTTGTTCTTTGATGATTCTATACATGAAAACAGTGTATTTTGATCATATCCACCCACTACTCTCCCTTCCAACTCCTCACAAACCCTTCCCATCACATTTCCTTCCCAACTTTTCACCTTCTTTTTTTAACCGCCTCAGTCCAATTAGTACTCATAATGCATGGATGGGTAGGGCTGCCCCTGGAGCAGAGGAATCCTATTCGAAGCCACAGTCCTAATATGTGGATGGGTAGGGCTGCCGCTGGTGCACAGAAACCCTATTAGAGGCCGCAGTCTTACTATCTGGGTGGGGAGAGCTGCCCCTGGAGCACACACAGTCTTGAAGTAAATGTACTCTTAGTTGCTGTGTTTGGTTTTGGTTTTAAATCCAGGTAAGCCACTACTTCCTTGTTTAGGTCTTCAATATTTTGTGTTTTTTATTACCCTGTTACTTATTTTGGTTGTACATTGTGTGTACATTACGTGGGCACGCAACAACTTGTGGGAGTCGGCTCTCTAATTCTATCCTGTTGAGTCTGGGGATGGAACGCAGGTCATCAGGCTTGGGGGCAGTTGGGCCTGCACCTGCTGAGCCAATTCACCAGCCACCAGTCCTAGATATTTTCATGTGTTTCCTTTGCTAAACGGTCTCAGTATGTGGTCCTGGGTGGCCTGGAATTGACTGGGTAGACCACGTTGTCAGTTAGCATCAAACTCATGGAAATTTCCTTACTTCTACTTCCAAATTGTTGAAATTGAAGTTGGGCACCACCACAACCCACTTTGTCTTTGATATTTTAGAGAAGTGGTTTTTTTTTTAAAAAAAAAATCCATTAGTATTTGAAATTGCCTTTAGCAAATGATGTTCTAACATGTAGAAGCCAGGAAATTGGAAAGAAGCTACTGAGGCATGGGTATCTTATCACATGGATGATGTACAATACAGGCAGTATGAAGGGCAAAGGGGTATGTTGGGGAAGGGCATTTAATAAAGTGTGGAAGCGGATGTAAGGGTAGTATATGTAAGATGGTGGATGTAAGATGGTGGCATAGGGGAAGAAATAACTAACACTAAGGACATTTGAAAAATCTATATGGAAACTTGCTCCCAGAAGCCATATGTTGCTAAATAAAAATCCTAGAGCCCGATCTGAGATAACTCCCCCAGAATTTTTGGTGAAAGGGTGTCCTAGAAGCCACTCAAATGGCAGCCCTTTTGTCACTGCTTCTGGTTGCCCAGCAGAACTTGATGGTAAGCAAGCCCCTTTGCTGAAGACGTCACACACTTTGGTCACAGGACATGCACCATTCAAGCTGGCACAGACCTGGATGCTTTCTCCTTGGTGGACAGCAGTCACAGTACCAGAGGTGCTAGATAGGCTACTGGGTAAGTCTGTCATCAACAGTCTCATAGAGCTGAGCACCGCATAGACCGCAGTAACGACCCACATGACGCGGTCTGTCCACATGCACAGTAATGGCATGAATGCTATGGTGCTAATGAACGCGCTGGATTTAGGTCCAACTTGATGGGATGAAACTAGTGTCTTGTCCCATAAATCTGAGCAAGAATTCATGGTTGGGGAGCTCGTAGGCCCAGGGGTGAACCTACTGGTGTTATTTTGCTAAATGAAAACAGTATCGGACTACTTTCTCAGTCTGTGTCTCCATTCCCATAGGTAAGTGCAGCTCCGGTCCTCGTCAGGTAAGCTCTCTTTTGTGATAGACTGCAAGCAGTTAATACAAAACTTCAAAACCTGTCAAAGTGCCGAGAATAAGTACCTCAGGAGTATTCGATTCTAAACATGACATCTATATTATACCCTCTCTTTCTGTGGTTGTTTAAATGATAAATGTCCACCATTGTTTCAGTCATTGGAACAGATGGTCCCTAGTTGTTGGGGACATTGGAAGAGTTTTAGTTGGTGTGGCTGTGTTGGAGGAAGTATGGCACTGGTGGCTGCACTTTAGTATTAAAAAGCCCCAAGAAGCCATGCGGTGGTGGCGCACGCCTTTAATACCAGTACTCGGGAGGCAGAGGCAGGCAGATCTCTGTGAGTTTGAGGCTAGCCTGGTCTACAAGAGCTAGTTCCAGGACAGGCTCCAAAGCTACAGAGAAACCCTGTCTTGAAAAACCAAAAAAAAAAGAAAGAAAGAAAGGAAGGAAGGAAGGAAGGAAGGAAGGAAGGAAGGAAGGAGAAAGAGAAAGAAAAGAAAGAAAGAAAGAAAGAAAGAAAGAAAGAAAGAAAGAAAGAAAGAAAGAAAGAAGCCCCAAGAAGCTAGCAGCCCTGTGCTGAAAGCTGTTGGGTTCAGCACTTTGAGTCAATCTACCCCAACACCTCCCCCACCTATGAGCTGCTAGAGCGTGTGAATGAGCCGGTCCTGAAGAGCCAAAGCTGTAGTATCCCCATGACTCCGGCAACAGCAGGATATGCAAGACAAGCGAGTCTCGGCAATGGTCCATTGTTTACTGTGCTTACCTTGAACCAGGCCAAGGACTCATTGCAATGAATATTTGCATGGAAGGCTGTCTGGGATGAATGCGCACACGCACACCACACACAGAGTAATACACTGTAGTTTCCAATGCCACTAGGACAAACGAATATTCAATGGAGAGGTAGGAACGATAGAGGAATGGAGCAGTGACTGAGTAGTGGAGAGAGGTGGAACTAGAGACGCGATACCAGTAGTAGGTGTGAGAAGCCTGTGGTAGATAGGAGACCATGCCCTTGTTGCCCAGTAGGGCCCACAGGGCGGTGTGAAGCAGCCTGGACCTTGTGCAGTCGACTCAGCCCCCCAACACACTGCCCAGAGAGCTGCACAATAGCCGTGGTTCAGAGCAGTGACAGGATGTCCAAGATGACAAATGGTTCATTTTCTGGATTGGACCTCCTTGGGGAACCTCTATGGTCCCTGCTGCCTGGATCCAAGAGGCTTTGGGTAGGCACGTGACTGTAGCCATTAGCTGTTGCAACTCCATTCGCTACACTTGGCTGCTGGGGGAGGCCCTGCTTGGGCAAATCAGCTCCACCTCTAGCATAAGCTTGTGCTGGAGGGACATACACCCTGCTTAGTCTAGGGGATAATTACCCACCGCGGGACAGCTTGTCTTTACCTGTATTGTTTTACCATGGATGTCTTACATAAACGGCTTCTTGGGCTTGAAAGCCTTCCAGAAGCTCCTTAGCACACAACTAGGCTTTCTGCCAGTAGTTTTTCCTTAGGAACTCTGGCTTGATGCAAATCATTCTACGTTTGACTTTGAGTAACCCAGACAAATCTCTTCCTCAGCTTTACCTTTTCCTTTCCCTTCTACATTTCTCTCTCACTTTTGGACATTCTTTCCACGCTGCTCTTTAGAGCCACCAAAGCCTTCCGTACTTTCCACAGAGCTCTCCCACCAAAGGCCTCAGCAAAGTCACTAAAGCTCCATATCAGTCTCCGGGTCCTTTTTGAATCCAGTTCTCCCCCAAGGCCATGGCAAACCCTAGCCTATCTGGCCCAGTGAATGGGGCATCATATGTGGCTTTCCTTTTACCTAGTTCCCCTCCCTACTCTGTGTCCCTCCAGCTCCTGATGTTTATAGGGACTTCAGATGGCGTTAATGATGGCTCTGACTAGCAGTCCATGAAGGACTGATTTCCCTCAGATTGTCTCAGGTTATGTTATATTATATTATATTATATTATATTATATTATATTATACCTTAAGGAATGGTGTTCAATTTTTTTCTGCCTCCACAGTAGTTAGACTGATTCCATCTGCTCCCACAGCCTCACTAGGTAGGCTGTGATAGGTTCTTTCATTGCTTAAAAGTCTTATACACAGGGCTGGAGACATGGCTCAGAGGTTAAGAGAGATGGCTGCTCTTCCAGAGGACCCAGGCTAGAGACCCAGCACCCACATGGCAGCTCACAACTATCTGTAACTCCAGTTCCAGGGAACCCAACACCCTCTTCTGGCTGATGTGGGAACTACACATATGTGGTGCACAGACACGCGTGGTGCACAGACACGCATGCCGACAAAACACCCATACACTTAAAAATAAGAATAAATCAAACTCTTCCCAATTCCATCAGTTAAAGTGCTGAATACTCACTCATTCCGTGGTTACCAAAGTTTCTTGTACTGGACTATTGTTAAGGCTCCTGTCTGCATGATGGATCACAGATCGCTTCTCTTCACCAGAGTCTTGTCTCGTCTTCTCTTCTCTTCTCCCCTCCCCTTCCCTCCCCTCCCTCTCCTTTCCTCTGTCCTCTCCTCTCCTCCCCTCTCCTCTCCTCCTCTCTCATCCCCTCCCCGCCTCTCTCATACAGGCTAGAGGTTAGACCTGAAGTGTATCTCTCATACAGGCTAGAGGTTAGACCTGAAGTGTATCTCTCATACAGGCTAGAGGTTAGACCTGAAGTGTATCTCTCATACAGGCTAGAGGTTAGACCTGAAGTGTATCTCTCATACAGGCTAGAGGTTAGACCTGAAGTGTATCTCTCATACAGGCTAGAGGTTAGACCTGAAGTGTATCTTTTTTTATCACTTCTACCATGTTCTCTTCCCCCTCACTCTGATTCTTTCTAAGTTCTTGGATACCAGGAAGGGCTTTGGGGCATGGATTGAACTTCTATTCTCTATTCCCTTCAGCTTTCAAGCCTTAAGAAACAGCAGAAACACCTGTCTTAGCTACGGTTGCCATTGCTGTGATAAAACACCATGGTCAAAACCAATTGGAAGGGAAATGGTTTATTCATCTTCCACTTCTACAGCACTGTTCATTATCGAAGGATGTCAGGACAGGAACTCAAACAGGATAGGACCCTGGAAGCAGGAATGGATGCAGAGGTCATGGAGCCATGCTGCTTATTGGCTTGCTCCTCATGGCTTGCTCAGTCTGCTTTCTTATAGAACCCAGGACCACCAGCCCAGGGATAGCACCACCCACCATGGGCTGGCCCCTCCTCCATTAATCATTAATTAAGAAAAAGCCTTGAAGGCTTGCCTACAGCCTGATCCTATGGAAGCATTTTCCCAAGCCAATTTCCCTCCTCTCAGATGACTATAGCTTATGTCAAGTTGACATAAAACTAACCAGCACACCGCCTCTGTCTGAAGTTTTCATTTATTGATAGAACAGAGGATAGCACAAAGGATGCTAACTTAAATTCCTTTGTTTTGTTGCAATTTCTCCTTTAACCAAACAGGTTCCCGCTTGGCTGCCATCTCGGCCTCAGGTACATCTCTTACTATACACAGCAGTGGCTAGGCAATTTCTGATGCTACTTGCCAATGATCTCAACCCATGGCTGTGACTTCCAAAGCATGCAAAATTGGTATCAATACTCAGCTGGTTTCAGATCATCTCTGTACTCATGCAGGCATTGCCACCCCATCCTGCCTAGATAAAGACTGCCTGCCATCCTGGGATTTTCACCACAGATACTCCTAAGCTTGGTGAGTCAGCCTTAGTTGCTCATCTCACTACCCATAGCAACAAAAATGCAACTACTCTCATAGCGCAAAGGCACATTAACACACACCATATGGCTGTATTGGAATTTCCTCTGAGGGTACTCCCCTTCAGGCTCTTCTGCCTCAGTTGCATGCCTTGCCAATTAATCACAGCCAGGACCCTGCAATCACTCTTCTGAAACTTGTCCTTGGGTCTGTCCTGTCCCTGTTTGGGTGTCAAGTGTTATGAAATAGGCATTTCCTGGGGGAGAGGCTGCTGCTTACCCCAGAAAGGGAGCCTGCAACTGGTGAAAATAATGATTACACAGATGTCCAGTTTGTTGAACCACTGACTGTTTTTATTGGAGTTACTAACAAAAGTGGGGGTGAAGGGTTACTTACAAAATGCAGGAATAACTCAAAAGCGGCTGCGTTACCAGCAAACCACCTCAACAAGTATGGTAACCCCCAAAGAAGGCACCCTGGAGTTCTCTGCAGAGCTTGCGCGCTGCTCCACAGTCCATCACCTTGCCTCTTCTGCAGTCAGGCTGCTCAGAGACTCCCTGCTTCCTCCACCGCCAGCAACTGTGTTTCTTCCTATTTACTGATGGTCCGAAGCCCTCAAGAACACACCAAGTACTATATTCCATCTCCGGCAGGACACGAGACCCTTTGTTTACCTGCTGTTTACCTCCTAAGACTACTGAGCTGCCCCTTTCTTCCTTGGGCAAATGTCTCAATTTGGAAAGAATATCACAATCGGGAGGACATGCCATATAACAACACGCCAACTCATGGCATCTGTGATTGCCTACACAAGAACTGCACAGAATCAAGCTCGTCAATATCCTAACACGAGTGGGAGAGGAGCTCACGAACCTTTACTTCTGAGGGCTTCCTTGGGAAGGACAGTATTTTTAGGGGTGTGGTCCCTGGTAGTTTGATCATATTTCAATACATAGCCCCATGCTTAGGAGTATATATGCTTAGCATAAATTGTACTTACTATGTTATTTCTTGAAAAGATGAGGTCATGAAGTGAGGGGGGAAAGGGAAGTGAATATGATCAAGTATATTGTATGAATTCTCAAGAAGCAACAAAACATATTTAGTAAAAAGCAACATGTATATTCTTAAGAGTCATGTAACTGTAGTAGGCCACTGAACTATAATTATGGCATCTCATGAAAGCATTCCTAAGAATACTCTAAAGTGCTAAACTGTCTTGGATAAACTGGTCTTTGGTCACTTAGAAAAAGCCATAAATTCCTAGAGTAATCTGGTCTCTGGTCCAGCCATAGACTCAGAGTAAAGTGGTCTCTGGACCAGCCATAAATTCCTATACCATGTGTCCCTGACCTAAAGGTTATGAGAAGTGCCTGACCACTTAACTGCTATCTCTCTGTAAACAACACTAGCTTGCTGCAGATATCCAGAGCTGCCTTTTGTATATGTCACCATTATAGCTCTTGTCTTGAAAAACTCAAACTGGGGGTCGAGGCTGCTTCCCATTATTTTGCCTGGGACAGCTCGGCCTGTGGTAAATAAGACTCCATATAACTTATTCAGGTATTTTGGGAGCTTACCCCATGACATAATGTTATTTTTAAATTGAAAATTGTGGGGGCTGCTGGAGAGATTTAAGAGAACTTGCCGTGTAAACGTGGGGACCTGAGTTCAGAACCAAATACCTATGCTTTTAAAACAGCCTGGGGGGCCACAGTCCTCTTTAGCCTCTGTACTGTGGGAGATGTAGACAGGAGGATTTCAAGAGTTTGTTGGCTTCAAGTCTAGCTTCAGGGTTTGCAAGGAACTGTGCTTCAAAAACATAAGGCAGGGAATGACAGATCAGGGTACCCACACTCTTCCCCCTGGCCTCTTGTGTGCATGGGCACATGCAACCCCCCATATGTATACATCATACACACATACACCATACTCACACTCCTATACTCTGTTCTCTCTCTCTCTCTCCCTCCCTTCCTCCCTCCCACACACACACATATAGGCACATGCTCTAAAAGTATCTATCCAAAAAGAATTTTTTTAACCTATGCTTGGTTTATTTGTGTGTAGTCATTATATGTATTTAGGAATACTGATTTTGATATCTAACAAGGATGACTAGGTAATATTTGTGAAAATTTAAGACATTAGGCTTATCTTTATTGTAATGTTATCAACTTTTGTCTTCTTAAATAGTTAATATTTCTATTTTCTTAAAAAATTAAACAGAAAACTTCTGCTTTTATAAATAATATGCTAGTTCACTAGGAACAACATTTTAATAGAATATTTATTCCTTGAGAATTCGTACATGCATACAATGTACTTTGTTCATATTCAACTCCCACCCCTGCCCTAATTTCTTCCATATCCTCCCCCTCCTCCCCCTCCATCACTTCCCAGCTTCAGGTCCGCTTTTTTTTATAACTCACCAAGTCTAATTTGTGCTGCCTGGGTATGCTCAGGTGTGTGGCCATCAGCTAGAGAGGGACTAGAGAGGGACTGCACTGATAAAGAAAAGCAATGTTGCCTCCCCCAAACATCCCTAAATCGCCACTGGACTCTTAACGAAGCATGGACACAGCTGAGCCACACCCCTCCATGCCGGAGTGTTGACTGGCTTGAGCTTTTGCAATTCTTGCAAAGATAGCAACGACTGTCGTGAAGTTACACGTACAGAGAACCTGTCGTGTTCTGTCAAGTTGGACCTAAATCCAGTCAGAAGTGCGTTCATTAGCACCATAGCATTCATGCCATTACTGTGCATGTGGACAGACCGTGTCATGTGGGTCGTTACTGCGGTCTATGCGGTGCTCAGCTCTATGAGACTGTTGATGACAGACTTACCCAGTAGCCTATCTAGCACCTCTGGTACTGTGACTGCTGTCCACCAAGGAGAAAGCATCCAGGTCTGTGCCAGCTTGAATGGTGCATGTCCTGTGACCAAAGTGTGTGACGTCTTCAGCAAAGGGGCTTGCTTACCATCAAGTTCTGCTGGGCAACCAGAAGCAGTGACAAAAGGGCTGCCATTTGAGTGGCTTCTAGGACACCCTTTCACCAAAAATTCTGGGGGAGTTATCTCAGATCGGGCTCTAGGATTTTTATTTAGCAACATATGGCTTCTGGGAGCAAGTTTCCATATAGATTTTTCAAATGTCCTTAGTGTTAGTTATTTCTTCCCCTATGCCACCATCTTACATCCACCATCTTACATATACTACCCTTACATCCGCTTCCACACTTTATTAAATGCCCTTCCCCAACATACCCCTTTGCCCTTCATACTGCCTGTATTGTACATCATCCATGTGATAAGATACCCATGCCTCAGTAGCTTCTTTCCAATTTCCTGGCTTCTACATGTTAGAACATCATTTGCTAAAGGCAATTTCAAATACTAATGGATTTTTTTTTTAAAAAAAAAACCACTTCTCTAAAATATCAAAGACAAAGTGGGTTGTGGTGGTGCCCAACTTCAATTTCAACAATTTGGAAGTAGAAGTAAGGAAATTTCCATGAGTTTGATGCTAACTGACAACGTGGTCTACCCAGTCAATTCCAGGCCACCCAGGACCACATACTGAGACCGTTTAGCAAAGGAAACACATGAAAATATCTAGGACTGGTGGCTGGTGAATTGGCTCAGCAGGTGCAGGCCCAACTGCCCCCAAGCCTGATGACCTGCGTTCCATCCCCAGACTCAACAGGATAGAATTAGAGAGCCGACTCCCACAAGTTGTTGCGTGCCCACGTAATGTACACACAATGTACAACCAAAATAAGTAACAGGGTAATAAAAAACACAAAATATTGAAGACCTAAACAAGGAAGTAGTGGCTTACCTGGATTTAAAACCAAAACCAAACACAGCAACTAAGAGTACATTTACTTCAAGACTGTGTGTGCTCCAGGGGCAGCTCTCCCCACCCAGATAGTAAGACTGCGGCCTCTAATAGGGTTTCTGTGCACCAGCGGCAGCCCTACCCATCCACATATTAGGACTGTGGCTTCGAATAGGATTCCTCTGCTCCAGGGGCAGCCCTACCCATCCATGCATTATGAGTACTAATTGGACTGAGGCGGTTAAAAAAAGAAGGTGAAAAGTTGGGAAGGAAATGTGATGGGAAGGGTTTGTGAGGAGTTGGAAGGGAGAGTAGTGGGTGGATATGATCAAAATACACTGTTTTCATGTATAGAATCATCAAAGAACAAATACATACATATATATTAAGTTATTCATTTTAATGTGTATGGTTGTTTTGTTTGCATTTATGTCTATGCATTATGTTCATGTCGGGTGGTTGTGGAGACAAGGAAAGTTCATGCTCCCTTCTTCAGAAAGGGAGTACGGCCTGGAGAATTGACCCAGTGATTAAGAACACTGGCTGCTCTTGCGGAAGACCCAGGTTCAATTCCCAGCATTCGCTTGGTTCACAAGTGTCTATGACTCCAGTTCCAGAGTGTCAGATCCTCTCTTCTGGACTCTGAAGGCATCTGACATTGTATGTACAGGTTGTGAACATACAAGCAAACAGGCAGGCAGGCAAAACACTCATATATAAAATAAAAACTCTAAAACAAACAAATCCCTCTCCTATGTAGCCCATGTTCCCCTCAAAATATTTTTTGAGATTTTTTATATAATTATTTTGTGTGTATGGGTGTTTTGCATGCACATCCGGGCACCATGTGCATGCAGTACTCATGGCATCCAGAAGAGGGCATCAGACCCTCTGCAACTGGAATTACAAAATGTTGTGAGCTGGGAATTGAACCCGTGTCCTCTTGAAGAATAGCCAGTGCTCTTAATGCCAAGCCATCTCTCCAGCTCCATCAAAGCAATTGTTAAAAAGAAGAAAAATGAAGGAGGTAGGGAGGGAGAAAAGAAAGGGAGGGAGGAAGGGGAGGGGGGAAGGAAAGAAGGAAGGAAGGAAGAAAGAAAATAACTGCAGTCACAAGGAGGTCTGTTGGAGGAGGCCGCTTGTTTGTTCCCCAGCCACCCAGATTTCCGAAATACCATACAGAAACTGTATTGATAAAATCACTGCTTGGCCTATCACTTAAGTGTATTGCTGTCTAGCTCTTATATCTTTGGTTAACCCATTTCTATTATTTTATATTTTACCACGAGGCTCGTGGCCTACTGGCAAAGTTCCAGCTGGCAGCTAGAGTCTTTCCCCTCTGTCAGCTACATGGCATCTCACTGACCCTGCCTACTCTATGTATCTTTTCTGGCCTGGCTACACTCTGTTAAGCCATTGGCTGAAAACAGCTTCTTTATTCATTAACCAATAAAAGCAACACATGTACAGAAGGACTTCACACACCAGAGGTCAAAGGTTACTTAGAGCTTCTTCTGCCAAGGAGGTCAAATGTTTGGACCAAGTAAGAAAGAACATTTTCCAGGACTAGCAAGATGGCTCAGTGGGTAAAGGAGTTTGTTACCAAAACTGATGACCTGTGTTTGATACATGGGATTCACATGGCAGCTAGAAAAAAAGACTCCCAACCTCCACTCTCATAGCATGCCATTGGTATATGCTTATATGCACACACACACACACACACACACACACACACACACACACACAATCACATACAGAGAGAGAGACAGAGACAGAGACAGAGACAGGCAGGCAGAGAAAGACAATATAAAAAAGAGAAAAGAAAAGGTTTTCTTTTTCTTGGGGTTTGTGTGTATAAAAATGAATCTCCCTGGAATTTGTAATCCTGAGTAGGATATGAAAGTATATAAATGGTCTCTGTTTGATGTCAGAGACCAGCTTCGACAAGGATAGCACTTACCAGGGTAGGGGCATGGGGATTAGAAAAATAAGTAAAGAAAACAAAGATGCAAGTGAAATAATAAAACAGAAACATAGGATAGTACTCGGAGGGAGTTCCAGGGAATATTGAAATCCACCCACATTCAATTTTCCATACACGTTTATACCCCAATACAATGGGGGGAGGGGAGAAGGCAAAAGACTGTTTTAATATGATACAAAGGACAACTAGAACAGTTACATGCTTCAATACTTTGAGACATCAAGTCATTAATTCATGAGAAAAGCATTTTGTTGTTTAGGCAGTGAATCCACCCCAGACCAAGTATCCTGAAGGCAGCCACTCCCTAGGTCAAACCGCCTATTTCAAAAGAAGTATGCTAGAATTCTTCGACCTTTGGTCAGGGTGGAGTGGATCTACCTGTACGGGCCATCTTAATGTTCAAAACACCAAGTATCCACACCCTAGGTCAGGGTGTGCAGCCACACTTGTCAACTGCTTTGAGCAAGCTCAAACTCTCTGACCTTCAGACAAGGTGGAAATAGGCTCACATTTTTGGGCTTCCACAACTTGAAAAGGAAGACATGATATCTTGAAAAGACAATCAGTTCAGACAATAGAAAGGGAAAAAGATCAAATTAGAAGGAGAATCATTTCATTGTGGAGTGGACTCTCAAGTGAGTACAGAGAACATTTTCTAATAGGAGTGATAAAATGGAATCTAGAGTTTGATCATGATGGACACTCTGGACGGGAGATTAGGTTACATGTAATAGCCTGCATACAATCTTTCTCCCTTAATGTTTTTCCCATTCCATTGTCTGAACTGATTGTCACTTCAGGATAGCACGTCTTCCTTTTCAAGCAGACACATTTATATATTTTCATATCCTACTCAGCATTACAAATTCCAGGGAGATTCATCTTTACACACACAAACCCTGAGAAAAAGAAAACCTTTTCTCTTCTCTTTTTTGTCTTTTGTTTATTGAATCTCTCTCTTCCTGTCTTTGTCTGTCTGTCTCTCTCCCTATCTCGGTCTCTGGCTGTGTATGTGTGTGTGTGCATATGTGTGCATGTAAGCATGCTATGGGAGTGGTGGTCTGGAGTCTTTTCTTTCCATCTGCCATGTGAATCCCATGTATCAAACTCAGGTCATCAGTCTTGGTGATAAACCCCTTTACCCACTGAGCCATCTTGCTAGTCCTGAAAATGTTCTTTTCTTACTTGGTCCAACAGTTGACCTTCTTGGCACAAGAAGCTCTAAATAACCTCTGATCTCCTCTGGTCTGCACACACAGGAGGTCTTTGGCTTCCACCTTTGCAGGTGAACTTGCTGACCTAAGTGTGATTCCTGGATGACACAGTGTGGCAGGAGAGAGCTAACTCCCCCAGTTTGTTCTAAAACAAATTTACAAACACACTTACACAGGCATGTACACACACACACACTCTCTCTCTCACACACACACACTAAATACAAATAAATAAATATAAAAGAATTGTATTCAGACTATTCTCTACAACTAAATGTAAGGACTTAGCTCGAATCTCCATAATCCAATCATCATAACTAGGGTAACATTTACTAGTTCTTCAATTAGCATTCTTTTTCTATCCTAGTCACTGGTGATACTGGGTTTATGTTATATAACATTGCAACTATAATCTCCAGTGTCTATTCAGTTTGCCAGCAGTTCTGCATTGAATAATTAATTTTTACAGTGGTGGTTATTGTTATTATTATTATTGTATGTGACTGATGTATGTTGTTTATGTCTGCATGGTTACGCATGTGCCATGGTGTATATGTGGAGATCAGAGAACAACTTTTAGGAATCAGTTCTCTCCTTCCTTTATAGGTTCCAGGAGCCAACTTTTTACTAAGAGGAAGGCTTTTTACTAGCATAGCCATGTCACTATAAAATTCTTAATAAATTATTAGAGATGTAGATAACCATTTATTGATACATGCTATAACATTACTATATAATGAAATAATTTAAAACAAGCAATATGTTTAATAATACAGAACTGTTGTCTTAGGTTTCTATTTTTGTGATCAAAATTATAACCAAAAAAACTCAGGGAGGAAAGCATTTGTTTCATCTTATATTGTCAGGTAACAACAGTACATCACTGAGGGAAGTTGAGGCAGGAACTCAAGGCAGAAACCAGAAGGCAGGAGCTGATGCAGAGGCCATGGAGGAGTACTGCTTACTGGCTTGCTCACCATGGCTTGTTCAGCCTGCTTTCTTGTAGCACCTGGGATCACTAGCCCATGGGTGGCACTGTCCCTCAATGAGCTGGGGCTTCCCATAGCAATTGTTAATCAAGAAAATACTCCACAGGCTTTCCTAATCTGATGAAGGAATTTTCTCACTTTAGGTGCTTCTTCCCAGATAAATCTAGCTTGATCAAGCAGGCAAATCACTAGCCATGACTATTATTTATATAAATTTTGATATGCTTATAAATTTGAAACACATAAAAATCATTCAAAATCATATTTTCTGACATGGAGGAATTACACAAATTTATTGTTGCAGGTAAATTTTTCCAAAATAGCATTTTATAATAAAAATTTAAAATCCCCACCATTATATTCATCTTCTTGTGCCTTGCCCTATCCCTTCTGCCTGCAAAGACTGATATGTTGCCACACAGTAGAAATTGTCTTTAGGTACTGTGGCTGTGCTCATTTAAGAGACAAGAATTCATTATGTTTCCTGTGCTGGCTTGGAACTCCTGAACATGGTAAACTTCTTAGTTGAATACCAGAGACTCTGGGTACATGCCATGGTGTTCAATGTTTTCTAATTTTTTGTACATAGTATGGGTTTATTTTTAATTTTTGAAATGCATTGACAATTGACTGTCTTGGTTTTCTATGGGAATAGATTACACGTGCTATTTGAAAACTCTTTGGTCCACCCCAGTTCATTCAGACTGTAGCCTTTCCAGCCAAATAATAAAAGCAAGTGATCTAGGACAATTTCTCAATGGAAAAACTAAACAGAAACGACCACTCTAGAATGATCATTTCAGAATACCTATCATAAGGACAGGTGAATGTACTGAAGAAAAAGTCTAATAATATAATAATATCCATTATCTTTACCTTAAAAATAATGGAAACAGAGGCAACAAACTACACCTTGGGCTGGAGCAGGCCTGAGGCAACAAATTCCACAGGAGTGGGACTGAACCAGCGACCTGGGCCAGTGCAGGCCTCGAACAGTGAACTCCATGAGAGCAGGAGCAGATCCAGACCACGGTCATTTGTGGAAGCAGGACTGGGCCAGTGACCTAGGCCACAGCAGGCCTGAGGTGGTGAGTTCCTTGGGAGCAACACTGAACCAGATACCTAGGTTGGACTGGGCTGGAGAAAGTGAGCTCCCTGGAGCGGGAATGGACCCAGTCCAGGGATGTTTGCAGATTAAGACTGAGCCACCAACCTGGGCCAGAGCAGACCTGAGACAGCAAACTCCACAGGAACAGGTACAAGGGAGCAACCACTGAGTGAGTGAGCCAGAGCCAGAGACTGCTGCGGGTCTGGATGTAAATCTGGGACCTTCAAGGGAGTAGACCTAAGCCAGGATCCCCATGGGTCTGAGCATGAGTCTAGGACCTCCAAGGAACTAGGCCTGAGCCAGGACCTCTGCCAGTCTGGGCATGAGTGAACCTGGGACCTATGAAGGAATAGGCAGGAACCAGAGATCTCTGAAGGTCCAGGAGTGACTCTGGGACCTCAGAGGGAGTAGGCCTGAGCCAGGACCTGTGTGGGTCTGGACATTGGTCTGGGATGTCAAAGGGAATAGGAAGGAACCAGAAACCTCTGTGGGTCCGAGCATGAGTCTGGGACCTCTGAGGGAGTAAGCCTGAGCCAGGTCGTCTGTGAGTCTGGGCACACCCGAGCCTGGAACTCTGAGGGAGTACACTGGAGCCAGAGTTCTTTAAAGGACCAACCCCAAGCCAGGGACCTCTGCAGGAACAGATCCAGACCAGGGACATTTACAGAAACAGGTCTGAGCTGACAACCTAGGCTAGAGTAGACCTGAGACAGCAAACTCAAAAGGAGTGGAGCAAAGCCAAGGAGCGCTGAGCGACCTGGAGGAACACAGAGTGACCAACGTGGTAACTGGAACCATGGCACTGACTGTACCATGAGGAACAACTATCTGAGCCTTGGATTCACTGGCACCTAGAAGATTAATCAACAGAATCACAGACACCCCAAACACACCTATTAGAGGAAAAGATGAGTAGAAAAGGTAAAAACACATGCAACACCACAAAGAGCAACATGACACGAGTAAAACCTATAGACCCTACAACAGCAAGACTTGAACAACCAAATATAGATGAAGCAGAAGAAAATGACCTAAAAAATAATTTCAGGAGAATGTTTGAAACTCTTAAAGAGAA
Source organism: Ondatra zibethicus (assembly GCA_004026605.1). Classification (NCBI taxonomy): domain Eukaryota; kingdom Metazoa; phylum Chordata; class Mammalia; order Rodentia; family Cricetidae; genus Ondatra; species Ondatra zibethicus. The sequence goes on along the minus strand of PVIU01005712.1, from coordinate 44,199 downwards.
AATGAGAAATTCCCTCAAAGAAATGGAGGAAAAGACAAACAAAAAATTGGAAGACATCAACAAATCCCTTAAAGAAAACCAGGATAAACCAATCAAACATATGAAAGAAACTATTGAAGACTTAAAAACTGAAATAGAGGCAATGAAGAAAACACAAGTTAAGGGAATTACAGAAAAAGAAATCATGAGAAAATGATCAGGAACTACAAATGCAAGCATTAGCAGCAGAATACAAGAGATAGAAGAGAGAATCTCAAGCGCTGAAGATACAATAGAGGAAATCAGTCAAAGAAAACATTAAATCTAACAAAAGCTTAATGCAAAATATCCAGGAAATATGGGACAACATGAAAAGGCCAATCCTAAGAATAATAGGCATAGAAGAAGTTCAACTCAAAAGCACAGAAAATATATTTAACAAAATCATAAAAGAAAACTTTCCCAACCTAAAGAAAGATATACCTATGAAGATACAAGAAGTTTAAAGAACACCAAACAGACTGGATCAAAAAAAGTCCCCTCGCCACATAATAATCAAAACAATAAACATACAGAGTAAAGAAAGAATATTAAGAACTGCAAAGGAAAAAGGCCAAGTAACATATAAAGGCACACTATCAGAATTACACCTGACTTCTAATTGGAGACAATCAAAGCCAGAAGGTCATGGTCAAGCATTATGCAGACATTAATGGATGCCAGCCCAGACTACTATACCCAGCAGAACTTTCAATCACCAAAGAAGGACAAAACAAGTTATTCCATGACAAAACCAGGTTTAACCAATATCTAGCCACACATCCAGCCCTACACAAAATACTAGAAGGAAAACTCCAACCTAAGGAAGTTGGCTACATCAATAAAAACACAGACAATTGATGGTCTCATAGCAGCAAATCCTGAAGAAGGGAAAAGTGTACAAATTAACATCACCAACAATGAAAACTAAATTAACAGGAGATAGCAACCACTGGTCTTTAATATCCCTTAATATAAATGGACTCAACTCACCTATAAAAAGACACAGGCTAACAGATTGGATACAAAAACAGAATCCATTGTTCTTCTGCATACAAGAAACACACCTCAACCTCAAAGTCAGACATCGTCTTAGAGTAAAGGGTTGGGAAAAAATATTCCAATCAAATGGACCTAAGAAACAAGCTGGTGTAGCTATCCTAATATCTAACAAAACAGACTTCAAACTAAAATCAATCAAAAGAGACAAAGAAGAACATTTCATATTTGTCACAGGAAAAAAAACCATCAAATAGAAATCTCAATACTGAACATCTATGTCCCAAATACAAGGGCACCCTCGTATGTAAAAGAAACACTTCTAAAGCTTAAATCATGCATTAAACCCCACATACTAATAGTGGGAGACTTCAACACTCCACTCTCACCACTGGAAAGGTTAGTCAGACAAAAAATTAACAGAGAAATAAGAGAGCTAACAGATGTTATGACTCAAATGGACTTAACGGACATTATAGAATATTCTATCCAAACAGAAAAGGATATACCTTCTCAGTAACTCATGGAACCTTCTCAAAAATTGACCACATACTTGGTAATAAAACAAACCTCAACAAATTTAAAAAAATTGGAATAACACCATGTATCTTATTAGATCACCATGGTTTAAAACTATAATTCAACAGCAATACTAATTCCAGAAAGCCCACAAACACATGGAAATTAAACAATGCTCATCTGAATCATTAATGGGTCAAGGAAGAAATAAAAGGAGAAATTAAAGACTTCCTAAAATTCAATGAAAATGAGTGGACAACATACACAAGTTTATGGGACACAATGAATGCAGTGTTAAGAGGAAAGTTCATAGTACTAAATGCCTACATAAAGAAGCTGGAAAAAATCCCACACTAGGGGCTGGCGAGATGGCTCAGAGGTTAAGAGCACTGGCTGCTCTTCCAGAGGTCCTGAGTTCAATTCCCAGCAACCACATGGTGGTTCACAGCCATCTGTGATGAGATCTGATGCTCTCTTCTGGCCCACAGGCATACATGCAGGCAGAATATTGTATATATAAAAAATAAATAAATCTTTAAAAAAATACTTAATTCTTAAAAAAACAAACAAACAAACAAACAAAAAATCCCACACTAGTGAATTAACAGAAAATTTGAAAACTTTAGAACAAAAAGAAGCAAACTCACCCAAGAAAATTAGACAGCAGGAAATAATCAAATTGAGAACTGAAATCAACAAAATAGAAACAAAGAAAACAATACAAAGAATCAATGAGACAAAGAGTTTGTTCTTTGAGAAAATCAACAAAATAGACAAACCTTTATCCAAACTAACCAAAAGGCAGAGAGGGAATATCGAAATTAACAAAATCAGAAATGAAAAGGGGGACATAACAACAGACACGGAGGAAATACAGAGAATCATCAGGTCATATTTCAATAACCTGTACTCCACAAAATTGGAAAACTTAAAGGAAATGAACAACTTTCTGGATAAATATCACTTACCAAAATTAAATTAAGACCAGATAAGCAAATTAAACAGACCTATAACTGCTGAAAAATAGAAACAGCCATCAAAAGTCTCCCAACCAAAACCATCCAGGACTAGATAGTTTCAGCTCAGAATTCTACAATATTTTCAAAGAAGAACTAATACCAATACTTTTCAAATTATTCCACAAATATAAACAGAAGGAACAATGCCAAACTTTTTTATTGAGGCTACAATTGCTCTGATACCCAAACCACAGAAAGACATTACTAAGAAAGAGAATTACAGACCAATCTCACCCATGAACATTGATGCAAAAATATTAAATAAAATACTGGCAAGTTAAATCCAAGAACACATCAGAACTATCATCCACCATGATCAAGTCGGCTTCATCCCAGAAATGCAGGGATGGTTCAACATACGAAAATCTGTCACCGTAATCCACCATATAAAGAAACTGAAAAATAAAAAAACACACGATCATCTTGTTAGATCCTGAAAAAGCTTTCGACAAAATACAACATCACTTCATGATAAAGGTCTTGGAGAGAGCAGGGATACAAGGAACATACGTAAACATAATAAAGGAAATATACAGCAAGCCAACAGCCAACATCAAACTTCATGGAGAGAAACTCCCAGCGATCCAACCGAAATCAGGAACAAGACAAAGTTGTCCACTCTCTCCATATCTATTCAATATAGTTCTTGAGGTCCTAGCTAGAACAATAAGACACCAAAAGGAGATCAAGGGGATACAAATCAGAAAAGAAGAAGTCAAACTCTCACTATTTGCTGATGATATGATAGTTTACATAAGCGACCCCAAGAATTCTACCAAAGAACTTCTACAACTCATAAACACTTTCAGTAATGTAGCAGGATACAAGATTAACTAAAAAAAAAATCAGTAACCCTCCTGTACACAGATGATAAATGGGCTGAGAAAGAAATCAGAGAAACATCACCCTTCACAATAGCCACAAATAGCATAAAATATCTCAGAGTAACTCTAACCAAACAAGTGGAAGACTTGTATGACAAGAACTTTAAATCTTTGAAGAAAGAAATTGAAGAAGACACCAGAAAGTGGAAAGATCTCCCATGCTCTGGGGTATGTAGAATTAACATAGTAAAAATGGCAATCTTACCAAAAGCACTCTACAGATTCAATGCAATGCCCATCAAAATTCTAGCAAAATTCTTCACAGACCTTGAAAGAATGGGTCTCAACTTCATATGGAAAAGCAAAAAACCCAGGATATCCAAAACAATCCTGTACAATAAAAGAACTTCTGGAGGCATCACAAACCCTGATTTCAAACTCTACTACAGAGCTACAGTACTGAAAACAGCCTGGTATTGACATAAAACCAGACCAGAGGACCAATGGAATCAAATCGAAAACCAGGATATTAATCCACAATCTTTGAACATTTGATTTTTGACAAAGAAGCAAAAAATATCAAATGGTAAAAAAGAAAGCATATCTAACAAATGGTGCTGGCATAACTGGATATCAACATGTAGAAGAATGAAAATAGATCCATATCTATCACCATGCACTAAACTCAAGTCCAATCGGATCAAAGACTTCAACATAAAGCCAGCTACACTGAACCTTATAGAAGAGCAAGTGGGAAGTACACTTGAACGCATTGGCACAGGAGACCACTTCCTAAATATAACCCCAGTAGCACAGACACTGAAAGAAACAATTAATAAATGGGACCTCCTAAAACTGAAAAGCTTCTGTAAAGCAAAGGACATGGTCAACAAGACAAATGACAGCCTACAGAATGGGAAAAGATCTTCACTAACCCCACATCAGGCAGAGGTCTGATCTCCAAAATATACAAAGAACTTAAGAAATTGGTCATCAAAAGAACATATAATCCAATTTAAAAAAATGGAGCACAGACCTAAACAGAGAACTATCAACAAAGGAATCTAAAATGGCTGAAAGACACCTAAGGAAATATTCAACATCCTTAGTCATCAGAGAAATGTAAATCAAAACAACTCTGAGATTCCATTTTACACCTGTCAGATTGGCCAAGATCAAAAACACTGATGACAACTTATGCTGGAAAGGTTGTGGGGTAAAGGGAACACTCCTTTATTGCTGGTGGGAATGCAAGCTGGCACAGCCCTTTTGGATGTCAGTGTGGTAATTTCTCAGAAAATTAGGAAGCAACCTTCATCAAGACCCAATAATACCACTCTTGGATATATATCTAAAGGATGCTCAATTGTACCACAAGGATATGTGCTCAACTATGTCCATAGCAGCATTGTTTGTCATAGCCAGAACATGGAAACAACCTAAATGCCCCTCGACCAAAGAATGGATAAGAAAAATGTGGTACATTTACACAATGGAGTATTACACAGCAGAAAAAAATAATGATATCTTGAATTTTGCAGGAAAATGGATAGGTCTAGAAAACATCATATTGAATGAGGTAACCCAGACCCAGAAAGACAATTATCACATGTACTCACTCATAAATGGTTTTGAAACATAAAACAAAGAAAACCAGCCCAGAAATCACAATCCCAGAGAACCTAGACAACAATGAAGACCCTAAGAGAGACAAGCATATATCTAATCTACATGGGTAGTAGAAAAAGACAAGATCTCAGGAGTAAATTGGGAGCATGCGGAACTTGGGAGAGGGTGGAGAGGCTGAGAGCAGAGCAGAGAAAAATGTAGAGTTCAATAAAAATCAATAAAAAATTTTATAGGAAAAAAAATAATGGAAACAGTCTCCCTTAAAAACGTACCAGAAGTGCTATCATTAGTAATCAGCAGATTTTATTTATAAAACAATTTATTGGCTCATTTTCACTAAGACAAATATATCATCTTTTAACAAGGGGGTGTGTGTGTGTGTGTGTGCGTGCGTGTGAGTGTGTGTGTCTGTATGTGTCTTTCTCTGTGTGCATGTCTGTGTCTGTAGTACCAGAGATCCAACCTTGAGTCTTTGTGTCTCTAAGGTATAGATAAGGACTACCAGATTCTCTGCTAATGCCACTATTCAGTTTTATGGGAATAATTAATCACATTCAATAGTTTATAGACCAAATAGAAATAGTTTGTACTTTCTGTTCCTTTCCCCATTATTTTAATATCCAATTAATATAGAACTCCAAAAGGAGAGAAGTTCTATAATGATAATGTAAATGAAACTATGTAGATTTTTCCAAAATCATGATTATGACTTTGATTTATAGTATGAACATTTTCCTTGTCATGTGATCTGGGAAGTAAAATAAGTAGTAGCCATGACGTCGATGTTGAGGGTGGTAGCTAGATTACTCTAATTTACTGTACTTGATACTTTCTAGAAAGTTTGTTTGTTTGTTTGGTTTTGTTTTGGTAGCATAGTCTAGTTTCTAATTCCTGGCAATCCTGTCTCACCCTCCAAGTGCAGAGATTACAGGTAAGAGACACCAAGGGAAGAAAGTTCTTTCAAAGTATTTTCAGATGATTTTTTTTTCTCTGCAATTTCCTCCTTTATCCTAGAGTTGTTGATTATATCTCCTGCAAATTCCCACTAATGGATTGTTTCCTATTTTAACAAAACTCCAAACAAAAAGAAACCCTATTCTGCCATTTCCGGTTTAGGGAAACTTGAAACTTCTCTCCAGCCCTCCTCCACATCGCGCAGCCTTTCAGAACACACTGAATTCCTGCGACTAAGGTTAAAAAAAAAATCACTTACTTCGTTTAGGCGTCTGAAAATACACAAAGCTTTGATAATGTGAGTTTAAAAAATTTAAACTAGTATCTGGATTCAACACAAAGCTAGCTTTCAGCTGTGTTATTTGCATACATTTCTGAGCAGGAAGTAACATGCAAAACTTCTGGTGTCCAAGGGAAAAGGTCCTTTATTCTAACCGAGTGCAATTCAGGGATCCTTTCCCCTCCCCCTTATTTTACTTCCTCCTCGCCCCCTTCCAGGAGAGGGAATAGTCAAAAAGAATTGTTTCAACAGATCTCGCGGTGCTGTTCGAGATCCTGTGTTTTAAAAAAACAATTTAGAAATGATGCAAATGAGCCTGAGCCTTCCGGGGTTTGGGGCTGGGACTGCAGTGCTGGAAGCTCATTGAAAGCAGCCACTGGTGGAGGCGGGGCTCTGGCCAGTTCCCCTTCCACCTACCCCCACCCTCCTCTTCCAACCTCTGTTTGGCCCCTTGCTCTGTTCCAGTCGTTGCTGCAGCTGTTTCTCAACCCTCTTCAAGACTCCAGCGACCGACCTCAAGCTCTTGTTTCCAGGATGGTGATCCGTGTATATATTGCATCTTCTTCTGGCTCTACGGCGGTAAGGAGAGTGGGAGCCCACCTTTGTTGTTTTCCAACACACTAGTCCTCCTCTGCCCCAGAACCGTTAAATTGCAGAAGTTACACTGGAAGCGTCTCCTTAGAAGACGCAAGCATCTCCCACTACACCCTCCCCCCCCACCCCCGGTCTTTCCTTTCTTCCTTTGTTGCGTCGATTTCATTTTTTTTCGTGGAGTTAGCTTTGTTCGCCTTGAGACATTAGTACCATATTTCATTTCTAAAAGAAAAAAAGAAAGGAATAAAACTACCGAGTTTAGGTAGATGGGAGAAGATAACCGCTTTATGGATTTCAAGGTTAGGTGAAGTCAAGTAAAATAAAAAACAGTGGCTTTCAGGCTTTCAAGAGTGAGGAATTTAACAAATATACCCTAAGTACCGAGTTCAGGGGAAGTGCTGTTTCTGTAAAGGATGGAGGCACTGATGGGAAGGGACTGGAAGACTCCTGAGGTACTGAGATTATTGTGAAATCACTGTAATGACATTATTTTGAGAGCATGTAGGCAGGGCATATAACACTAAAAGAAAAAAAGAAAACAGAAAGTCAGGATATAAATGGTTTCTTCTTCTTCTTCTTCTTCTTCTTCTTCTTCTTCTTCTTCTTCTTCTTCTTCTTCTTCTTCTTCTTCTTCTTCTTTTGGTGTGTGTGGGTGATTTATTTAATGTAGTGTGAGACATGTCACCCATATTGGCTCTTATTTTGACTTTTTCTTTTCCTTCAAAAGATTTTTAAAACCCACTACTTGAAGACTGGGGAAAGAACACGTGGCAACTGAGTTGCTGCCTCTTCCTAGGATATGATTTTCTTCCTCGATTCATTTGCCAACTGTTAACTTGGAATAGCAATTTTCAGCATATCTGAGGAGGATTGGGTAAACTGAGGTGAAAGCTGAATACATACTCATGGTAAATGAAAGAGCCTCTGTTCTTGCAACCCCAGGAGGAAAAACAAGGGCCAGCAGCAGCAAGAGCAGATGTGTGGGCTCTGGAACTGGAATGTAGAAACCTCCTTCTCTAGCTTTAGAGTGGTGGAGATCCCAGGTTATTGGGTTGTTTACTTTACATTTAAGAGGATTTGGAATACAACTGAAGGTTACCTGAAATCAGCAGAACCTTGAACCTTGAACTGTGTCTCTTGCCAATATGTGTGGGTGCATATGGACTGTATGTTAGCATATAAGAAAACTTACCCTGAGAGTTATTGAACATTCTGTTTGAAAAAATAGAAATGTTCATTATTTCCTTGGGACCCCATATTAGAAGCCTCTTGGCCTCCTTAGATAACATTCTGATATTTCAAAGTAAACCATGTGTGACTGAATATTAATCTACTACAATAACTGCATTTTCAAAAACCAGTTTAATTCCTTTGGTTAATCCTTATTAGGTTGAACCTCTTAAGCATGTAGGGTTTTTTTGAGTGTGGTGTCATGCAGTTTCAACACTGCTGTTTGTTCTTTGCTTTCTTTCTCTTAGATTTCTCTTCCAGAAGTAAACTCGAGAAGCTGCTTTAAGAATTTCATCAAGTACTAGAGTTACACCCTCTTTTTCTTAAGACTTCAATTTCTAAGTGCCGAAGAAGAGATTAAGACTTTTATTAGATTATTTACATGACAGATATTTATGGTATTTGTGTTTAGTTTCTATTGTTTTTTTCATGGATAATTAAGGACTTGTCCATTCTTTCACAATTTCCATTTTTATGAAAATGCCCATTTTCTACTTCATAGTGCCAAAATAAATGATTATAATCTTGCATTAAAAAAAAACCTTAAAATAGTATGAAGAGAGTGTCTTTGAGGAGCCCTTCTTTATGTGAGTGGGGTGCTGGTTATTTATTGGAGAAAGGAAATTTCTTTTAAGATAACAAAACTTTCCTTTAAGATAGCAAAAACATTGTCATTTAAACAAATTATTTAGAAATTTGAAGGCAGATGTTCTGATGGAATTTAAAAATATTGAAAAGATACATTTCTGTGAGTTATTATGTAACTGATGAGTGTTTGAAGTTTCTTGGCTTTGGCTTAACAATCTGTATTGAATGTTTTGCCTGCATTTGCATATACTATATGCATGCCTGATGCTCATGGAGACCAGAAGAGGGTGTTGGATTTCATGGAACTGGAGTTACAGATGTTTTTGAGCCAAATGTGGATGCTGGGAACTGAACCCAAGTCCTCTGCAAGAGCAACATATGCTCTCCAGCCCCAAACCTGTTTTCATATTTTTCCTAAATATTATAAAAATCACCAATATTATGTGGCTAATTGTTCTGCTACTAATCTAGAACAACAATAATAAACAGTGTTATAGCCCAAATCTTCCTGTATTTCTCATCTTAGCTGAAAAAACAACTTTTAAAATGTATCCTCGTGTCTGCTCCAATACACAGGAGTAGCACTTGCTTCTCAAGGTTAGAAATAAAATCAAATGTGTTAGACTTTGCAGTGGATTCTTGGGTTGGTTTGTTTGTTTTCAGGACAGGGTATCTCTGTGTAGCCCTAGCTGTCCTAGAACTCACTCGGTAGGTCAGGCTGGCCTCAAACTCAGCAATCAGCCTTCCTCTCCCTCCCAAGTGCTGGGATTAAAGACATATGCCAGAACTACCCGGCTGCGGTGGTTCTTGGTAGTAACTATAATAAGGACAGCTGATAGGGATGCTTAAGTTGTTTTAGGCACTACCTTACATTTTCTTGATAATAATTTCATGATTATGTTTCTTTCAGGAAAGGAAATGCAGACATGGAGAGGTTAAACAACTTCTCCAGTGTCACATAGCTACTAAAGCCATAGAGTTTTAACGCAGTGAAAGCTGCTTAAATTTAAGCTTGTGTGTAACCATAAAAAAAAACATGCTGACAATGATACAAAGCAGTTAGTAGGCATGAGGACAAAAATTTGAACATGACCTTAGATGTTAGGAGAATGAGTAAGTCCTGCAGGTTGAGAAGAACTGTCTGGGCATGCCCATATGTGGGAATAGCAAAATGGGGAGCTAGGGTAGGGAAGGGATGCTGTGTCTGTAAGTGAATGTAAGTAAGTGGGGTATGTGACTTCTTCACTCAAGGCTAGGAAAGTGGAGAAGACACAGGCACATTTTTGGGAATTCTAATCTAACATTGTTTAGGTGAAGCTCTGACAGACAATTCAGGCCTTCATTTTATTTCTCTTGGTGGAGGCATCTAGCAAGGATGTAGCTTCCAGTTGTCAACAGCAAGTGAACAGCAAGTGAATTCTGCATGTTCATGTTTTATTTCTTATCACTTCCTAGTTGAATTTAACATTTGTTCTTAATATTTTTTTGAGACAGAAACTCATCACCTAGGCCAGGTGAGACTCAAACTCATGATCCTCCTACCTCAGCTGCCCAAGTGCCAGGACTACTGTAGGTTTGTGCCACCACATCTGGCTTTCTACCCCCTCCTTTGTTTAGAATTGTTTGTGCCCGTTATTGGTATGATGTCATGTAGCAGCATATGTATATTACATATATATATATATTTCATACAATTGAGATTGCAACATCTTGTAAGTTTATATCTAGAAGAAAATGAAATATTAAACCCCATGTCTAAATAACTTAATAAGTTGCAGTAGCTTTTAACAAAAAACAACACTGACCTTTGGTTGGAATTGTTAGAATGATGAGACAAGGTTTAGTTGACTTAGGAGAATTTTCCACTTAACTCTTTCTCCAAGATTCTTATTTGAATTCCTTTTTATGTCCTCTATGCATTCTTTGTGTGTTGGTGCAGACACTTGATGGTTAGGGTATCTGAGGATCTCATTTAGGGGATAGTGCATGCAATGATTACTCTTTCTCTCTCTTTTCTCTTATAACTACTGAAATGGAGTTAGTTTTACGGTGAATTCTATGGCTGTGCTAACTCACAAGTAATAAAGAGAAGTGAAGAAACTGAGCACTCTTGGTCACCAAATCACAGCTCACTAGTCATAGTATTTTCTTTACTTGTAATAGGCATGGAGAGCAGCAAGCCACTGTTCTTTGTTATGTGGTTCTTTAGTAATCTTTATCTTAGGTGACAGATTTTTTTTTGCTGTTTTATCTTTGTATATATAAATTGAGCATTGACTTGAAATATGTTTTGGTGCATGCCATAGCTGTCAAGCTTTGTTGAAGTGGTGTTTATTTAAAACTATTCATAAACTAATTAGAAGGTCAAAATCAGAAACCATCAAATGAATAGGCATGCTTTTGGAAACCCCAAGCAGCGAAGAATGGTGACTTTCAAGTGTCAAATTCAAAGACTGAATGAAGATCAGTACCTTCAATTTGGTACCTAGTACTTGAAAGCTAATTTCTCTATAACAGTAGTAAAGCCATTGGAATAACTTGGCCCAAATTAAAATAGCTTAGCAAACATATTTTCCATCCAAGTACTAACCAGGCCCCATCCTGCTTAGCTTCCAAGATCAGATGAAATTGGACCTGTTCAGGGTTGTGTGGCTATAGACAGGAAACGTATCTCAATGGTGGTGACTCTTGTACAACTGAAAATGTTTGAAAGTCTAACAGTTATTCTATGACACAATGTGCTATGAAAGTTAAGTAAGAGTCATAAATTACTCTTATACATGAAACAATAATGGGAATTTATCTTTAGCATAAGGATTTATTCTGTTGAGGAAGAATAATAACCTTAAGGTCAACCCTTCTCTTAAAATGGCCTGTGTTAAAGATGGACATGGTCAGGCTGAATGTTCTACTTCTTTGTGGCTATTCTCAAGTGTCTTTTTTCTTAACTATGTATTGCCCAATAAACTATGCATCTTTAATATATATATTTATTCTTCTAGAAGTTCATATATGCATGCAATGTATTTTGATCATATTTGTTTCCTCCCACTCAGCTCCTTCTAGTTCTCACGCCCGACCCCTCCCAACTTCTTGTCCTTTTTATATTGCCTATCAAGTACAGCTTGCATTGCTCTTATGTAAATGGGCGTGGACCGTCCACTGGACTATGGTAAACCTACTGGGCACCATGCCTTTAAAGGAAATTCTCTGCCAGCAGCCAACTGTCAGGAGCGACTCAGGTAGGGGGAGGGGCACATGAGCTCCTCTGCCATCCATGTTAGAATGTTGATTGGCTTGAACTTGTTCAGGTAACTGCAGCTCCTGACAACTCTGTGTCTTTATTGAATACATTTTGTCTTAACGGAATTACCAAGGATTAATATCATATTGTGTTTTATTGGCAAAATTAAATAGATTAGAGGGGATCTGTAAGTGACTGTCTGTCGAAATGTTGGCCTTCAATTCTACCTTGTGACCTACCTAGAGACCTTTTAAAATTACTACTTAATTACTTCCTTCAATCTAGACCAAGATGAAACAAACATACTTTCAGACAGAAAGGGCAACTCTTTTATAGAGACTGCTTTTGTTAGCATGGGAGACAAAGGTGACATTTAACACTTGACGGGGCCAGAAAAGTTGAAAACAAAGGAATTGTTTTCTAGCCCAATGCTTTACCTATTGCATATATGGTTCTTTAAAGGGTTGTAGACTTGTAGAGTGTAATAAAAATTCAAATAAAAGGTTAAAAATACCACAGCAAATTCAGGCACTGTAGATTTAAAGTGTTTAGCACAGCTGGAGTTTTGTTTTCTTTGTACTACCTTTTTGTTAGCATGGCTGTTCAAGACTTGGCTGCAGGGATGGTAAAAAACTGGCATGGGTTCTTTCTTCGTTGCATACGCCAGGCACTGTGCCTACTGCTTTTCATATATTCATGCATTTAATTTAACTCTTAAAGTAACTATGAGGTGCTATTATTAGACCGGTTTATGTGTTTGAAGAGACTTTCATTAAGATTCAAGAGAGATATTAGCTATATATTGATCAAGATCAAAGAGCAAGAAATGGCAGAGCTGGGATTACAACAAATACAGGACGTTGCCTTCAGAACCCCCAGCATTGTTATTTACATAGCCTCCATGTGTAGATAGTACATAGAAATTTTGATATATGATTAGAAATGCAATTAATTTCAAGGACAGCTTGGTCTACAGAGTGAATTCAAGGGCTACACAGAGAAATCCAGTCTCAAAAAGCAAGTAACCATTTAAGTAGGGGGTGTGAGATATCTCAGTGGATAAAAGTGGTAATGCTATTCTATGTTGATGACTTGACTTTGATTTGTAGAATTCCCAGACAGATGGCAGGAGACAACCAACTCCTGAAAGTTGCCCTTCTAACACTCACTGTGAGGTGCCTGCATTCATACATACATATATATATATATACATGCACATGTGCACATAAAACAGAAAAATACTCAGAAGATCCGCTTGCTAGGTAAATGTGTTCTCATCTATGACCCTTGCTTGAGAATGAGATGGGAAGGAGACGGGCGACTAAGAGAGAGGCCAGCACTTGGATTTTCTTTTACAACTTCATATGCATGCATGCATGCACACAGAGGCTCTACCATGGGTGTAGTTGAAGTAGTCTTTACCCCTCTTTCTAGGGGCTTGTGCTGCATATTGAACTTCTAGAACTTTGATTCTCTTTTTTAAAACTATCCCTTTTGCTTAGCATCGCTGTGCAAACTGAAAATCATAGCAACTCTGGAAGTTTGATGTGCAAGAATAGTAAGTGCGAGGCCAGACTAGGCTCCATGGTCAGACCCTGTGTCAAAAAAGAGAAAAGAAAAAAAGGATAAAAGAAAAATGAAGGAAACAAAACATACCCGCCCAATCCCCCAATACAGGAACAACCACAAAAGCATGTATTTTATGGATATAAACTAGCATGGCAAAAAAGAGATGCAGGTTTTTATGAATCTCTGGGTAAATTTGAAAGCAGTGCTGTTATGATTTGTAAACTCTGGCTTTGGATTCTCGTCCTTGAATTATATTCTTTAGTTAGCTCCTCTGGAAATAAAAATCTATCACAGAGTTGGGTTGGAGCCAAACATTTATGCTTGGGAAATTTTCAACAATGAGTCAAGACTAATTAAACTTCACTTTTTAATCGCCAGACAGTATTCATCTCAGGTAACAGCTACTGCATGAGACAAGTTGATCTGTGTATTTCACCATCGCCTTTCATGCAGCTGCTTCGTCACAAATGCGGCAGAGTTCTTATTATTAAAATTGTAACCGTATGGATTTAATCAAGTCATGGTTTTGGAAACCGTTATCTCTGGTACAATATTTGAAAGTTGATTTAGAAGGAAGACTTGGGTAGATAGTTACTTACTGTTTAAAAAAATGATAAACTACGTTGCTTTAATTTCTAGTGCAAATAATTAGTCAGCTGTAGTTGACAGTACTATGAAAAGAGACTCAGGCTGGAGAGATGGCTCAGAGGTTAAGAGCACTGGTTGCCCTTCCAGAGGTCCTGAGTTCAATTCCCAGCACCCACATGGTGGCTCACACCCATCTGTAATGAGATCTGGTGCCCTCTTCTGGCGTGTAGGCATATATGCAGAGGAACACTGTATACATAATAAATAAATAAATCTTTAAAAAAAGAAAAAAAAAGAAAAGAGACTCATAGTCCAGCTCGGGGGTGGAACGCTGTCCTAGATTGGCAGAGCCACGGGCTATATCCCTAGCACTCTATAAAAAAGTCACAAAAATAATTTTAAGAGCTGTCTTGCTGTCTGTCATGGAGCACTTAGACATACCTCACACAGCATTTGGAACTTTACATGTGGTTTGTCATTTAATTCTCTAACAACTAAGGGAAATCAGTATTCATATCTTTTTTTGAGATAAAGTTTCACAATATTGTCTAGTGTAGGCCTATAATTTGCCTTTTTCTATCTTTAGCACCCTTATTGCAGAGATGACAGTCCTGTCCGATATCAGGGACTAGTGTCCCCATTTTTATTTGAGGTCACAGTCTTACGCTAACTGCCCTGGAGTTCACTATCAGATGAAACTGGCCTTGAATTCACAGAGGTCTCTCTGCCTCTGTTTTTCACGTGCTAGGATTAAAAGTATGCACCATGATGCCTGGCCCGCAACCTTAAGAAGCAAAAGCAGGCTAAGAAAGTTAACAGAGCCACAGAACTAGGAAATCACCTTCTAGGTTTGTCTGATTTGAAGCCAGTGGCTTTAACCTATACGCTAATCTCTCTACAGATTTGATATTTACTATTACTGTGTTTTTGAACATAAGTTGCTATGCTATTTCCTTTTGCTGATCTTGGAAGAATCATGAAAATATTTCATAACTAATTGGCATACAATAGTATCGGGGCAGTTCATTCTAAAGGCATCTATTATGTCAAGTAGGGAACTTAAGATTTCTTTTTTCTTTTCTAATTCTTTTTTTTTGGCTTTTTACAAATAGTTTTTATTGAGCTATATATTTTTCTTCACTCCCCTCACTTCCTCTTCCCTCTCCTTCTACCCTCTCCCATGGTCCCCATGCTCCAAATTTACTCAGAAGATCCTCTCTTTTTCTACTTCCCATGTAGATTTGATCCATGTATGTCTCTCTTAGAGTCCTCTTTGTTGCCTAGGTTCTCTGGGATTGTGATTTGTGGGCTGGTTTTCTTTGCTTTATGTTTCAAAACCACTTATGAGTGAGTACATGTGATAATTGTCTTTCTGGGTCTGGGTTACCTCACTCAATATGATGTTTTCTAGATTCATCCATTGGCCTGCAAATTTCAAGATGTTGTTATTTTTTTCTGCTGTGTAGTACTCTATTGTGTAACTATACCACATTTTCCTTATCCATTATTTGGTCGAGGGGCATTTAGGTGGTTTCCAGGTTCTGGCTATAACAAACAATGCCGCTATGAACATAGTTGAGCACATGTCCTTGTGGCACGATTAAGCATCCTTTATATATATATACCCAAAAGTGGTATTACTGGGACTTGAGGAAGGCTGTTTCCTAATTTTCTGAGAAATAGCCACACTGACATCCAAAGGTGCTGTACCAGCTTGCACTCCCACCAGCAATCCTTGATATGTTTTTAAGGGAGTAAATAAGCCATGTGAGAAGACCCAAAATAAGGCCAAACACTTTTAAATTTCTGGGTCATTATTTTTAAGAGGATGTTGAAACACATGTATGAAAAGAATATGAAGAAACTGTTATAAAATATCTAGTTATTATCTAGGCAGATAAGGGAATTGATTTAGTTTCGAAGTTGAAATTGAAGAATGGATTTTATTTGGTATTTTTTGCAAATACTGTTTATATTTATATTTTACTGTTTTATATTGTATTATATTGTTATGTTCATATTATATGGGGAGCTTACATTTACTGTTATATATTATGTTATACTGTTACATATTTATACTATATGAGGAGTTTAAGAGAAGAATGTGTATTACATTGAGAATTTAATCTGATGCTACCAGAAAAATGTGAACACCAAACTTCATATGCCAAGTGATCCTAGCTTTACCCAAATGCCAGAGACTCCAGGTGAAAGGCCTGTCCTGCCAGCCACATAGCATGTATCTACTTTAAAGTCAATATGTCTATATTTTGTGAAAAACAAAAATAACACAAGCTTGTCTAAATAATATTTTATGCATAGATGTTCAAGTAGATTTAGTATAAATCAATATATAATAACTTTTGAAAATCATTAACTTACAGAGATAGATGCTCCCCAGGGTTAGGCATGAAGTCTTAAGAGTTTTGCTTTAAGATTAATTTAAGCATGATCGTTCTGCTATACTACTTTACAGTACAGAGAAAACATCTAAAAGAGCAGCTATTGAAAAAATGAGATACTATATTATGTAAAAGCACAACCTAAGAGATCCATGAAAAATAAGCAAATTGGCCTTCTTGGGTTCTTCAAACATGGATGGATCTGACAATAATTAGAAGTAAAAATTCTTAGATGATCTCTTAACATGTAAAGAAAGTACTGCTACTGAGCTACACTTGAGAAAAGGATCACCATTTTATTTCTTTTTATTTTCTGCATATGTGTGTGTTTTACCTGCATGTATGTCTGTGTAGCATGTGCATGCAGTGCCCACAGAGATCAGAAGAGGACAATGGATCCTCTGGAACTGGGGTCACACATGGTTGTGAATTACTGGGTGCTGGAAACCAAAATGGGTCCTCTGTAAGAGCAAAAAGCACTCTTAACCACTGAGACATCTCTCCATCCACAAGGACTACCATTTGGCATCACAAGATTTCTTTGAAATAGTTGAAGTAAGAATGCTAAGCTTTTATTGTTGTTTTGTTTTTGTTTTATGACATACTGTCCTGCAGCCCCCAGGCTGGCTTTTCTAGGTATCTGAGGCTGAGGGTAATCTTGAACCAGTGATCTTTAAAAGTGCTCAGATTACAATATATGTGCAATCATGAATGGCTTGTATGTGTGAGTCATTTATGTGAAAGCATATGATACAAAGATAGTTGGGATATTCTTTTTTTTAAAGATTTATTTATTTATTATGTATACAGTGTTCTGCCTGCATGTATGCCTGCAGGCCAAAAGAGAATGCCAAATCTCCTTACAGTTGGTTGTGAGCCACCATGTGGTTGCTGGGAATTGCACTCAGGACCTCAGGAAGAGCAGCCAGTGCTCTTAACCACTGAGTGATCTCTCCAGCAGTTGGGATAGGGATATTCTACATGATAACTTTAAATGCGTTTTTAAAAAAATTTTTCTCAAGCTATAGAAATTCCTTCTGTCTTAATAACTATTTTAAACCATAGAAGGAAGAGTCCTGTATCTAACAGAATAGATTTTGAGGCTAGGTCAAGTGTTTTCATTTCTTAACTTTTAATTGATGTCTGTTGAGTGTTAGAAGTAGTTTGTAGGGCCCTATTTGAGAACTAGTATAAAATACAATGGAGGCATGAATAATAATTTATTTACTTTTTCTACTTCTTACAACCCAGAATATAATTAGAATGGAGTAGGAGTCTACATATTTGCTGATGCATCAACAGACGGCATATTGCAATGCAAATGCGATAGGCTTACCAGTTGGAAATTTGTGGTTGGTGTTCAGAAATGTATGACTGGAGTTGGGCAAAGATGGCGGCTAGAAAGTTAATAGTGCAGGAGTCATTCACAGGGTGTTGTCTGAAACTATGTGAAGGAAGGAAGTAAGAGGAAGGAATTGCAAAATGAGATGAGGATACAACCTTGCTGAAAATGTACAGACAGGAAGTGGTGAAAGGCACAGCAAAGAGAAGAAAGAGGAGAGAGGTCTCGAATGGAAGCTAGGACAGAGGCCAGTGTTCAGGGAGCTTAGGCATTGGTCGGTAGTGCCATACAAGAATTGTGAAAATTCATAAAATGCCATTGAATTCAAAAGCAGGAAATTATTAGTGATTTTGGGCATAGTAGTTTCAGTGGCATGGTGAAAGCAATAACCTGCTTGCAAGGACTAAGGACTAGAATCCACAAAGAAGGCGAGATAGATCTTGTCTAGTTTTTCACTGGTGTGGTAAAAGGAAAGGCTCTCGCTAAGCTAGATAGTGAGTAACATGTCAGCTAGAGACGAAGCTATTGAGACGGATGGACAATGAGACCCTTTCTCAAATAATAACAACAACGAACCATTATCCTTACTAACTTAAGCTCCCTGTAAAGTGTGAATTGACCATGAAGAGAGTGATTTTATTTTTACTGGCCAGATTTAAATTGCTCTTGTAAGAGAATAAGCAGGAAAGTCACGGCTCTTACATAAAGTATGAATGGCTGGACAATTTCCACTGCCCTCACTTGCCAAACCAATTAACAAAATTGGCTCTTTAGAAATAATAGTTTGCTGGCAGTGCTTGCCTAGTATGTGCAAGGGCCTGGATTTCATCCCAAGCCCTGAAAATCTAAATAAATAAATAAATCCTTGTGGATGTTTGTGTTTTGCACTGGAAATGATTTGGGAGTCCTAAGAGAGTGCAGCTAATGTAATGTTTCTTTCAGAAACTTGAGTTGTTTATACTTAGTTTCATTCCCAGTGCTAATGGAATGTCCCCAAGGCTGCAGGTTGGGTGATCAGTAAGCAGATGTTTCTGTAATCTTCAGATTTGGGGGCTGACTTAGAATCCTGTGCACGGAATTCAAAGAAGATAAAGAGATAAATGCAATTCTTTGGGATTCCATACAAACAAAGCTGTTAGAGTCTAGAGCTGAGCGTTTGTAGATCCTTGGCTCTCTACTTGTACGTGGAACTTACTTGACAGCGTGTGGATGTCTGCAAAGTCATGTAAACAACTGAAAGAACTGAATAAAGAACCTTGTTAAAGACTGGACATTTTGAATAGATTAGCTAGGCCATGTTCTGTCGACTCTTGGTCTATGATTTGCTCTGTGGACTGGTTTCCTTCCACGCTCTAATTCACACATTCATTAAGAAAGCATTTATACCAATCGCTGGAGTAGATTATGTACCTTAGTTCTCAAGGACAAGACAGAACCTGGAATAAGTGTCTCTCAGATCCTTGAGAAACTAAGAATGAGAAACTATGGGGATTGTCCTTTTAGAGGACTAAGTTATGTGGTTTGGAAATGAGAATATGAAGTGTTCAGAGTCCAACATACTTTTGAAGCATCTCTGCTGGTATATTGAAAAATTCTCACAGAAGTTCATGTCTTTAACAGATGTTCAAATACATGTTTTGGTCTGTTTTCCATTCATGTCTCTGTGAATAGTTATTCTAAAAATGATAATTTATTATTTCAGCTGAACTTTTACCCTGTTTTCTTGCCATTTCTTTGGAAAGGTGTGGGAATTAGACCCTAAATACAATGTACTATTTCGGTTTCTTTTTGTACTTGAACATGCAGCAGAGGCATGATTAAGGTCAGTTCTGATTAAGATCAAATGTAGCTGTGATGACAAGCTGAAAGATTTGTGGGTTTTCTGCCCAACTATTTCTGTCAGTTGTTTTGGAATTTCGGGGAAAAACACTAAGGCATCCTTTATTATTGGACACATCCTATTCAGGCTTATTTCGATTCCCTTCACCTTGGGATCAACCAGGCCTGGGTATATATACTTATGCCTTACAGAAACTTGAGCTGCATCCCTTAACTACTTATGAAAGCCTAGCTACCATAGGTTAGTCTCATCCTTCCCACTCTCCCTGGCTCTTTCCTTTGCTTTTCTAAAGCTTATAGGATTCCCAAGTATTTGGTTGAGGTTTAGTTCAGGTTTCCCTGCTAAATTGGATAAGGGTTATATCCTGTGCTAGAATTTCCAACATAGGGGCGGGCTGTTCAGTATGTTGGCCTTTGGCCAACTATATGACCTCCCCCCCCAAAAGTAATCTATGTGCTGAAATAGTATTTTTCTTAAGTTTCCACTAAATAGTTGGATAAGTAGACAATTTCTGTCTCCTCAACATAGCTGTAGCTTAGCTCAATACAATGGTTCCACTCAGAAAGCGTTCTTGCATTCTCCCTGGGAGTCAGTAGCAGCTGAAGCCAGTTATTCCCATGGATAGGTTTTTCTCTTTGAACCAGGGTTGATCCTTTTAACATAGTATTTCAAATATAAGATTCTTTTTGTAATTGTACTGTACCTGGTGGACTGAAACAGTGTCGCATCGCCAGTGTCGCACAGGTAGAAGCATCGCCAGTGGCGCATAGGTAGAAGCATCGCCAGTGGCGCATAGGTAGAAGCATCGCCAGTGTCGCACAGGTAGAAGCATCGCCAGTGTCGCATAGGTAGAAGCATTGCCAGTGTTGCACAGGTAGAAGCCTCCTGGTGGAAGCAGTTTGTCTTCCCTACTCACTTGTTTGTTATTAAGACTCCTTGACTATGCCACATGATGTTTTGAATCTACTGGATAAAAATCAGTTTTTACTTGCTTCTATTTTTACGACCATCAAATTCAAAGCAAGCTATTAGAATCATCTGTCTAGGTGAGGTCATCGGAGGTCGTCCAACCCATCTGCATACAGACTGCTTGGGAGCTAGCCTAGAAAGATTCTGATCCATTTTTCTTTTAGTAAACTCTCCCAGGAAGGAAACCTTCTCTTTCCCATGGTAATACACTGGGATCCTACTCTATGTCCCTTCTTTCTCTGGACTCTAGGGGTATGACACGGAAATATGGGTGACCAGTGAAAGATAGTGTGCCCATTCTCTTGTGTGAGAGAGGTCATATTCTTGAAAGCAAATGCGCTGGAAGTAAAGGACTGTGCTGTATACACACTCACCTGGTAGCAGCTGAACATATAGTTCCCAAGTAGCCACTAAAATAATATGCAGAACCTTTTTTTTTAAATTATTTTTTGGGAAGAGTCTGAAACTTGTATTTTGAGAAAGTTAAAAATAAGCCCCATAATTTTGATTTCTTCCCTTCTGTTCTTCTTTTTCCGGGAAGCATTCTGTGTCTTGCCCATGCCTGTCAATTGGCACATTATAATATCATAGCATAAGATGATATTAGCACTACCACGTAGTGGTCCTTTCATGACGCTTGGAACTTACTGGATTTCTATAACTTTCAAGATAGATATTTTCAACATTTTAAATTTGTAGGTCCCTAACACACAAGTACTAGGCATTACTAATGGCATTACTAATGAAGAAAATTACAGGAGAAGACTAATTTAAGCCCCAGTGCCATGCCTTTAAAAGGTTCAGTTGCTAGAAAAAGAACTGTTGCAAATTTTTGAACTAAACTGCTTCTGTTGTAGAGAAAAATACCTGCTTTAGGCCTTGGAACTCCAGGTGGTGAGTTTTTAAGGTAGTTAAATGATAATTTCTTAGCAGTCTTTCTTATCATCAGTTCCTACTCAACTCGGGAGCCCTCAATTGACACCGGGAAAGAAAGGAGCTTAGAGAAGTGCTTTAGGCCCTGTAATGCCCATTCCTTGTAAAAATAAAAGACCTTAAACTTGCATCCTGGGGAATGCTGGATTTTTTTTTTAAAATATGAGTAATAGTAACTATTTTGAATTTTGTTGAAAGAAGGAAAATTTTCACCACCGCCCCAATAAATTGGTTCAAATTGTTAGTTGAAGAAAATGTCTTCCCTCTTTTTAGACAGAAATTGTAATTCCGCCCATGTTTTTTAGACATTCTAGACATGGGTCATGAGAATGTCAGTTTTTTGTTGTGTTTAGAAATACTAATATTAGCACAGAAGAGAGGCCTGTTATTCCTTTTCCATTGTAAGTGAGTTAGTCTCTTGAGGGAAGAAATAGTCTCAGTCGTCTTCCCTCCCTCTCTCCCTCCTTCCCTTCCTCCCTCCTCTCCCTCCCTCCCTCTCTGTTTTCCCCTTCTTCCTTTATTTCCTGCCCTCGCCCCTTTTCTAACTCTTGCTCTGTTTTTAGCCCTATGGTTGTGAAAGAACAGACAGTGTAAGAGGGTCCAGTGGCACTCCTAGGGACAGGGGCAGAGGGAGGAGAACTGCAGGAAGTTTGAATCCAGCCCGGTTTACATAACTGAATTCCAGTACAGCTGGGGCTGCATAGTGAGACTGTCTCAAAAACAAACAATTTTTCAAACATTAAAAGAGGACTGGATGTGTTCCAGAGTACTTTTGGGGAAGCCCCAAATTCAGTCCCCTCAGTGCTTGAAGGAGAAGTAAAAAAAAGAATGCACAATGACTTGTGGTCAGTTGAATGTGACATTTGATACAAAGTTTGTGTCCTAAAGAAATTGTATTTCATTCAGGCAAATGGCCCTGAGGCGCTTATACAGGATGGCAACCCCAGAAAACAAGCCATTGTGCTGCCTCTGACAGTTTTGTTTCCAAATCTTTGTCTTCTGGGAAGGAATCTTGTGCTATTGGAAATTTGCTATATGGTTTTCATTGGTAGTCTAGCTAAGTTTTTGCTTGTTTCTTTTCATTATCCTCTATTTCTCCTGAGTCTGTTAGCTAATATTTAATTGCTACAATATTAAACATCTTTTCTTGATGAGTATTTTCCAGCTCTTTCAGTCACATCTGCAGTAGGTTTTACTCTCTAGACTATCTTTAAATTATCTTTAAAAAAATGTGAGTGTCTGCCGTACATATCCTAAATATGGCAACCTAAGATTCCTAACCTGTGGATGGGTATGTGTGTGCGTGTTCACATACAAGTCGGTATCTTGAGTTGGTGAACATATGCTAGACTAAGACTTCTTTTCTCTGTCTTCTCACAATACAGAATTTGTTGCCTAACAACTAATTATGAGGTTCAGCAGTTTAATAGCATCAGCTTAAATTTGTCAGCTAATCTACCTACCTTAGCAATCTGGCTGAGGCAAACACAAGTTCTATTATTTGAATCTTAATTGTTAATATTAATTCCCATATCTCACAGCACACAGTAAATCAGTCTACCCATCTGTCTCTGTATGCATGTATGTATGTGTATATGTATTTATCTCCATATATGTGTTTTACAGAGTGAATACATGTTAAAGATCCCAAGTAGACTTCAAGAGGTTTCAGAAGCAGCCTGATAGAAATGCAAGTGGAGTCTTTGTTGATTAAAGAGGGACTCATAAATATTGGGTTTATAAACTTTTAGAGTGGGTAATATCAGTACCTCATTCCACTAAGATTAATACTAATTTTTAATTGTTTGAGAGTTTCATACACAAATATAGTATTTTTGATCAAATATGCACCCCATTCTTTTCTCGGCAATTCCTCCCCTATCTTCCACTGCGACTGTCCCCTAACTTCTCGTGCTTTATTTTTTAACCAGCTGAATCGAATCTACTTAGTGTTGCCTGTGCATGGGTGTAGGACCATCTACGGGAGCACTAGTAGCCTCTCAGAGGCCACATCCCTGAGAAGTGACTGTCCCCCAGCGATTGTAAATAGATTCTTACCTGGGGGAGGACTTCATGAGCCCTTTCCATAGCCATGTTGGTATTTGGCTGGTTTGATCTTGAACAGATCTTGTTACATGGACCTGTTGTTGTGTTCAGCAAATACTATGTTGCTGTAGGTGTCCACTACCTCTGGTTCTTACTGCCTTTCAGCTCCCTCTTCTGCAGTGATCTTGAGGCTTTTTGGAAGGGAGTATGTCTTTGTTAGAGCTGAGTACTCTATTCTTTGCACATAGATTTATTGTGGGTCTCTATATAAATTATCATCCACTGTAAAAAGAAGTTTCTTTGATGAGGGTTGAGAGTTATACTAATTTATGGGTATAAAGATGACAACTAAGGCAGCGGTATGTTGCCCTGTGCATTTATCAGAATACTGATATTATAAACCATGGCTTTTTAAACTTTTCCAGTTACCATTCTTTCTTTCCTGAGGAATTTTAACATGACCCCAGGTATATAAATCAAGCATTTAGTCTACGGTCCGTACTCATTCCACCCTAGTCCAGTGCCTTCCATAGTATACTCAGTAGAATTGTTTTCTGTCTTAAAAAGTCAAATATTTACTGATAATAAGTCATAAATTTATCTTAAAACAAATTTTTGATATATAATGTATAATGTTACCATTTTTTAAAGATGAAAGCAAATTTTCATATAAGGAAAGATGTGCTTGTTTATTTTTACATAAGGATTTAAATACTGTTTAAATATTTGATGCTACAGAATGCAGAGCATCTCCCATGTTTTCAGATCTGATCAAAAGTTTGCTTTAATAAATTAATACTGAATATGCAACTTCACATAAATGTGTTATATAATGGCAGAAATATGTTCAAGACCATTTCAGAAATGGTTTGAAATTCTGGCTTAATCCCAAGCCAAAATTTAATTAACAGTTTGTTCTTGAAACTCAGGTTTTCAACTCAAAAAGCAATGTTAAAAATCAAACATTCTAATATAATCCAACCCAATGATGATACACTAATTTGGTGCTTATGCTCTAGAATGACAATATGAAAATAGTTTTCCTTTCTATTATTAAATCATTATGTTTCTATAAGAACAGAGAGTTTTACACAATGAAAACACCCACGTTTGTAACATGCAGTCATCTCAAACCTGGTTATAAAGCAGTCTAACATGGGGCTGTTATCCACAGCTTAAAAAGCTGAGTGCTAGAGATATAGGCCACCATTGAGCTACATTCCCAACCCATGGATGGCTACTTTAAAAGTCAAGAAGACTAGCTGAGGCATAGATCATGTACTTACCCCCAAACCACATAGTTGGAGAGAAGGTGGAGGATGAATCATGAAGAGATATTAATTAAACAGCATTATTGTAGTGATATTTCATTTGATAAAGCTTGCTTGAAGATCAGAGAGTAAAGCAGCCCCACTGGTCAGCCTTACAGACCAGGCAATGGTGGCACACACTTTTAATCTCAGTAGCCACACTAGTTGGCCATAGAAACCAGGCAGTAGTGGTGCATACCTTTAATCCCAACCCTAAAGATGAAAATAAGACGGGAGGAGACAGCTTTCACACAGTCTCATTCTGAGATTCCTGGAGGCAGGATCGCCATTTCAGACTGAGGTATGAGCCAGTGGCTGGCTGTTTTGCTTTTCTGACCTTCAGGTTGAACACCATTTTCTGTCTCTGGGTTTTTAATTAATCATGCTACACATTATTTTTCTAGTCAAAATATAACTGAGAATAAGATAATTGATATTTACTAATTTCTTCTTATACAAAACATTTCCTTTGAGCCTCATTTACAGTTCTGTTATGTTTAGCCTAAATTCCATTTTTGACATAATATCATAAACGAACCGTGGTTCAGCCTTAGTTCACACGTTTCCGTCCACACTCCATTTCCTTCCTTGCCTTCAACTCTGGAATTGGGAACACTTTCAAAGAAAAGCGTGCTTAAGAGAAACCATGAAGCTATTACAGTTTCTTCTGGGATCTTCCTAATTTAAAGGTGATGTAAGTGTCAGGCCTGGTAGTCCATGTTTGTGACCCCGAAGTTGGGGATAATGAAGCAGGAAGATTGCTGCCAAGTGTGAGGCAAAAATTGACTCAACTTCTGTCTTTCCAAAGGAAGTGGATCAAATAGTGACCAGTTGGATTATATAGAAAGTTTAGTAAATCTAGCTCCTCTCCCAACCGTGTGTGTGTGTGTGTGTGTGTGTGTGTGTGAGTGCGCACGTGTGAGTGCATGTGCATGTGAGTGTGTGTTTACAGTATTTTACTCAGTATCCTGTCATTCAGGCCATATCCACTACCAGTTCCAGTAATTTTATATAATTAAGACTAAGAGCATTATAATAATTATAGTTGAAATTTTAACCAAACTTATAAGCTATTTTATTTTGTATTATCAATTTTGTTTAAGTCAGGTAAAGGCCTCAGAAAGAAGAATGCCAGAGCTCGGCCTCAGCATGAGATGCGAATTAATTTTCATCTGCCAAAGAGTTTCTTTTAAAAATTGTAACATTTCTGTTTATTTATTCTTTTTCTCTCTCTCCGTGTTTGTGTGTGTGTGCGTGTATGTGTGTCATGTTGTATGTGTAGAGGTCAGAGGACAAGTTGAAGGATTCGGTTTTTGTCCTTTCACCATGTGTGAGTCCCAGGAATCAAACTGAGGTCGTCAGGCCCAGCAGTATGCATCTTTACACACTGAGCCATTTCCCTGGCCCAGGAGTTCCTTTTTAATATTAAACCTTAATCAGAGATTTAGAGATCTACATTCAGCTCCAGCTTCCTTTGGATATTCCTTGGGGGAAATGAGTAGGTTTGTAAAAATTAGCATGGCCTTTGCCCCTGTTGTAATAGTTTGTTTTTAAGGTGATGTGTGAAATTATATTGATAGTGCTCAACGTAAGGAGGAGGACAAGGCTTATGAATGCTCGCCTCCGTTTGATACTGCTTCTGTCGCTGAGAATTATAGACTGAATTGCAGCTGAGTTGATCACCAAGCGAAGCATTTTGTCAGTTGTTTTCCCTGTGCAAACCATCCTCCCACCAATTCACTTACTAACCAAAAGCACTTTAACAATCTCCATAGATTTATATTTTACACTCCGGTTGCATCTTGCCCACTGTTTTCTTCGTTCTTCAGCTTTTTTCATATGGTTCTTTTTCACAAGTTGGTAAAGTTGCTGATGGTGCTGTCTGTTGTGTTTTCAGACTACCACATCATGCTCGGTCGTTGGCAAGTATAGAATGAACATTCATTTATGGAATTGGAAAGCATGAATGAGTGCGTGCATGAACAAACTGATTTATACTAAACAATGATATAGGTGAAATGGATTTGATGTGCTAATGGCTCAGCTATTACCTATTAGCATAAATACGTTCAATTGAATAAACCTGCTCATTCAAAGCTAAGAATTGTCTCAGGTGCTGTCAGTGGAAACACTGCATTAAAGGCACCGTTTGATCCAAACATCCGGGCATTTTACTTTCAGCATAACTAAGTTTTGTTCTCACCTCTGTGTTTTTGCAAATGAATTTCCCTGCCTCTATCCCACAATTCTTTCTCTTATCCATTGTTATGCTCTCTTCACTAACAAAGTCTTTCTTGGTGCAAGTCTATGTACCGCCCAACTCTTTTACCACTTTTTGTCTATATCCTTTTCCCTTTATTCAATTGGCTATTTTTTCTGTAATACAGGATGTATATATCAGCTGTTCAATTAATATTTATGCACTAGATTCAGCAACAGAGCACTCTGCTAACTGTTGGACCCATCAAGGCTAAGTAAACTTCAGGAGGGAGTTTCTTTCTTAGCTGGTACCAGGACTAATCAGGAGGTGAGTTTAGTTTTGAGTCTGTTCTTGGCCGCCCTATCTCATCTCCATTATTGCTTGAGGACAGCACAAGGACAGAGAAGTCTTTCTCTTGGGTCAGTCAGATGGCACTTCTGCTCCCACTTGCTGCACAGGTCACACCTGGCATCACCTCCCACCTCAACCTGCCTGTTGGTGTCTTCATTACTTTCCCACAGCAAGTGCTGTTTAAGATGATTAAGGACCAATGTGACCTGGAGGCTGACAAGGGGGTCAGGGTCTCCTTGTTGGTGTTCCAGAGGACTGTCTGGCTGTGGATCTCATGGTTGCCTGGCTGTATGAATCCTTGTAGCCTCCCCCAGACCCCATTTCCTGGCTGTGGCCTCCACGACTCAGGCTGGTGATGATTCGAGTGTTTTTGTATAATGTTATCCAGGTGGTAGTTTGCTTCCAATTCCTGACCTTACCCTCGTACCCCACCATCAGTTTGCGTCACCGTGGTTTCCATAGAAACTGCCCACATGTTGATGTGGGCAGAAGGAATCTTCCATTTTCTGGTGGTGGTAATCTCTTCCAAGGCCATGGCTCAGACCTTTGGTCTTGGCTGCTAAGGACAACAGAAGGCTTTGGCAGAAGAAAAGCTGAGCCCTGAATGGTGAGCGCATGAGTCTGCGGAAAAGTGCTGAAGGAAGCACAAACCTCCTAGGAAACTGAGGCTTCCGGGGGAGGATAGAGCAGACATTTGAAGCCGACTGAACTGGTGTTTCTGGTCTCTGAATTTCAAAAGGGAGACTAATCCTTTTGTCGGTTCATCTCGTGGCTATTAGGTAGTTAAACTGAAAAAATGGACTGTGCCATGTATCATCAGTCCCTAGCATAGGAAATATATTCTCTAATATTTGTTGATGAATTATTTAACTTTCATAATGGCCCTGTTGCCTTAACATATTGAGGAATGTTGATGTCAACCTTTGGTGGAAGTAATTTGTTAAGTCTGATTCTAGATCAAAGACTCTTGGAGGTGAAATGGACCTTTAGTGCACTCGATTAAACATCTTATTTAATGTGAACATCAACTTATAGCCGTGTTTTGTTTTGCAATGTGGTTTCATTTCATTTCATCTAGGCTGTCCTGGAACTCACAGTGTAGCCCAGGATGGCCAATCACAAGAAGCCTACATTAGCTTCCCAAGTGCAGGGACTACAGGCATGAACTAGCACCTCATCTGACAATTTACAGCTATTTAAATATTTACTTGTTCTACTCATAATTGAAATAATTATTCAGAAAGGAAAGTTTTCCCACTGTTAGATAACCCCAGTTATTAGTGGATTAAACTAAGCCAAATGTCTGTTCTTTCTGACCTCTACCCAGCACTCTGGATTTTTATATTCTGAGGTCCAAAACGACATTAGAACCCTTTGCTTAACATAAGACCGTGTCCTGTTGTCTCCCTCAAGTTTTCTTCTTGTGCGTGTGTGTGTGCACGTGCGTATGTTTGCATGCTAAATGTGGCATGCGTATGTATATGTGCATGCATGCGGAGGCTGGGCGTCAGCCTCAGATGTTCCTTTATTCATTTTTGAGACAGGGTCTCTCATTGGGACCCAGGGGTTCGTTGGCTATGTTAGGAAGGCTGGCCAGTGATCCCCAGGGGTCTGCTTGTCTCCTCCTAAGTCAGCACTGGGATTCCAAATCATTGTGCTTGGTGTTTTATGTGGCTCCTGGGGATGGAACTCTAGTCCTCATGCTTGTGTGGTAAAACCCTTTACCAGCTGAGCTATATCCCCAACACTTAGTTTTCTGGAAGTGGTGTTTGATTCTTTGCTTACAGATATGGTGCATGTGCTTTATATCCACTATTGTAGCTGCCTTGTTAGAATTTGAGTCTCACTAATTATTTTCAAATTTGCTCTTCCTTCAGAACTTATTTGGAGTTCCCTACCAGGGAACTGCAGTTGCTTGGGTACTCATGACCAAAGGACCCTTCTTTTCTCCGGCAGAAGGGTGTCCTTTTCGACAAGTCCCCACATTCTGGAGGGATATGCAGGAGTGCTGGAGGAAGACAGGGCCACCTTAGCCAGCCAGTGCAGCTAGATTAAACCTGACAGTGATTGCGGTGACAGATGTTGTGGACAGATTGCCTTCACAGTCAGAATTTTAATTCCCGAATATAACTCTTAAATGTCTCTCTGTCACTCTCTTAAAAGGCTTTAATCACCTATGGGTGATTGAATCTCTCTCTCTTTCTCTCTCTCTCTCTCTCTCTCTCTCTCTCTCTCTCTCTCTCTCTCACACACACACACACACACACACACACACACACACACACGATGTTTTATTACAGTTAAGTGTTGTGTTTGTGCAAGACCTGCACAGGTTCAAGCCAGATGGGATCCCAGTACTGAGAGGGGGGAGTGACATGGGGATGCCACCTCCAGCCAAGAAGCTCTTTGCAGTTGATACCTGCTGGAAAAGTAGAACTAAGTTCTCCCCATTGGAGTGGCACAGTGTTTATTGGCCTCACTCTAGGGCAGGCTCCAGGCTCAGGAGTAGTTAGCCAACTCAAAACAAACTCAACATATTTTCATGGACTTTTGTTTTGTTTTGGTGTTTTTTTTTTAATCTTGCTGGTCTTTTGCCTGTTTATTTAGATTTTCATTTTTGCATTTTTGTGGGGGTTTGGTGTCTTTTGGTTTTTGTTAGGGAAAAGCATAAGGTTGGGTGGGTAGGGAGATGGGAAAGCTCTGTGAGGAGTCAGGGGAAGGGAAAACATGATCAAAATAGATTGTAAGAAATTTTTTTCAGTTAAGACTTACACATTGTGTTCAGTTAAGTGGAAAAATTATTCTCATATTTCTCATTTTTTCTTTTAGAATATTTTTATTTGACAACATCATATGTATCTTGATTATATCCAACCCAAATTCTCCTTCTTTTTCCCATTGGATGTCCAATATGTCTCCCTCACACTCAGTTTTTGTATTGAAAATAAGCCACTGAGTTCAGTTAGTGCTGCCTGCACTGGCATGAGTCTCATCCAGAGTATGGGCTACATACCAAGAGACATAGTCCTCAAAAACCCTGAGCTCCCACACCAAGCAGTCATCAGTTACCAATAGCTCTTCAACATGGGGTGGAACCCCAAGCTCCTGTATCATTCATGGTCAATCGTCTGTTGGCTTGATCTTGTGCAAGTCTTCTGCAGGTCATCACACTCGCTGTGACTTCATGAGCGCTATGGTCATGTCCCGAAGACAGCACTTCATCAAATGCCCCCATCCTCCAGTTCTTATATTCCAAGCCCTTCTCAGATGATGTCTCCTGAGCTGCTTTAGCAGTGCTGGCGAGGTAATAGAAATAACTCCTTTAGGGATGATGCTCTCAATAGTACTTGCTCTCTTCTTGGCACTTTGGCCAGTTATAAATCTTTGCAGTGGCTGCTGTCCACTGCAAAAGGAAGAGATTGAGAGTAGGGTATAAACATAAAATATTAAGAAGGCAGTTTGGTAACATAACCTTTAAGCAAAATAACAGTAGTTGGTTTCCCTCAGGGCCTGTGACTTCCCCAGACATGGGCCTCTGACTAGGTTTGAAGAGGTGTGAGTTCTTTCCTGTGGAATAGACCTCGGAAGCAGTCAGCTACCCAGTAATACTTATGCCAAGATTGCACCAGTACGTAGTCACGTTTTATTTAGTAGGTTCATGTTGTAGCATGCAAATGACACCACTGGATAAGACTATCTATATCTTTTGCACCACAGTGACCTGCACAGTACTTTTTGGCACAGTGAAAGCTAGTTAGCAGGTAGGAAGGTTCCAGGGAAGTTCCAACTCGATTTCTCCGTGTCCTGCAACCAAAGTGCATGGTATCTTCAACAGGAGTTTGCTATCTATTGTAGTGGCTAACTAAGCAATGGCAATAGCTGAGTTGTTTGGATAGCCTCTAGGGCTTCTTTGTGTCAAAGACTTATGGCGGGGGTGTAATACCACATCTGGCAATGAGATTTTCATTTATTAGCCCATGTCTTCTGAGACTGCACTGTCTACCCGTGTAAGGGTATCTTTACTTAAATTCCTGATTTTTTGTTTTTTGGTTTTTCGAGTCAGGGTTCCCCTGTAGCTTTGCAGCCAGTCCTGGAACTAGCTCTTGTAGACCAGGATGGCCTCGAACTCACAGAGATCCACCTGCCTCTGCCTCCCGAGTGCTGGGATTAAAGGTGTGCACCACTGCTGCCCAGAGAAATTACTGACTTATAAAAAATACATATTTTGTAACTAGCTTAGAAATCATCGGCTTTCCATATTGCCTCAGTGTTAGTAGGCTCCTTACCTTCTCCTACCCATAGAGTTTAACTCCGAGGATCCCACCCCTACTTCCATATCATGTGTTTTACAGCCTCTACCCTTTTCATCATGTGTCCTTTCTAGTTTCCTGACCTAGGTACTTAGACTTCATATTACAAACCAAATCTAAAAATTCAAAGTTAAGAGCTACATATGAGAGAAAATGTGTGTTTTCTTTCTAGACTGGGTTATTCCTACTTAGTAGTTTTCCAGATCTGTACATTTTCCCACAAATTTCCTAATTCTTACATATGTTGCTGATGGTAAAACTTCATTCCATCTTCAGTACTCGGAGGGAATGTCTACAATTTTTTTAATATATAGAGATAAGTGAAGCTATTTGGGGGATTGGGTAGCGTAGGGATGAGGAATTTTCCAGTTCATCTTGATGTTTTGAAGTTGCAATATCTGAATTCATTAGATAATTAACTCTTTACTTTTGGGTATATAGGTCTGACTTTAGCTTACATAATGTAACCTGGACTATTGACAGCCATTTCGAAGCTATAAAAGAATTTTTTTTTCTGCTGTGAAAATGTTTTGCTCAGTTGCATATTTGTCCATATTTTCATTATTGTGTTTTTCAAAAGAATATTTGAAGATTTTTATCAGTAATTTCTCTTCAGACAGTGTGTGGGAGAGAGGGGACGGATGACAATTCTGTTTTCTGAGAATCCCAGTCACATAGGAATCCAGTAACGACCTGCCACAGCCATATGGCTGTGGGCAAGATACTAATGCCTTAGTGGCTGCATCCAGAGTGTGTATCGATTCAGTCTTCTTCTGTAGCTTGCTTTAATAATGCCTGCCAGAGATAGCCAGCTCCTAAGTTACGGAACCTGTCTGTGTGTCTTATATAGGAAAGGGAATGTTGACTGTTTTCTTGGAGATTTTAAGATAGTATAAATTTCCTGGGTTGTCTATGTGAGCCATAAATGTAATCAGAAGTATTCTTATGAGAGGGCACAGGGAAATGTATTGACAGAGAGGAAGTAGATGATATTACTCTGGGGGTCCAAGGATGGAGTGATGTGATATAGGGTCACAGGGTGAGGAATGTAGGCGAGCTCTAGAAACTAGGAATGGCAAAGCAAATGGAATCGCCACCAGCTGTTAGACATCAACAGCTGGGCCACCGCTTTGGTTTTAGCCCTGTCAGGCTAATTCCAAACTGACCTCCAGGGCTGTAAGGGGACAAAAATCTGCATGGGTTTAAGTCTTGTGGCTGGTGGAAGTTTGCTATACATCTTTCAGGAACCATCTTAAGTTTGCCATGACTATACTATTGCCCGATCTGTAGATAGTTGCCATATCTATATATTTGTTAGAGCTCATCTATCCTTGAACATTTCACTGACCTCTGTTCTCTCAAGTAAAGTTCTTTTAACATTCTCTAGTATAGATTCCAAGCCTGCTGGGGAGAAATTCTTTTGCCTTTTCCAAAGAATGTTATTTTGTAAAGTGGAGGTACAAAGGGCAAATATTAGATAATCTGTGTTATTAGACCTCTACACCAGTGAAAAATATGATGTGAATTTTTCAGTTTCTTCATGGGTTTAAAAGTCCTATATTTTATTCTGATATGAAGGGGAGCACATGAGCCACCACTAAAGCAATCAGTCTCTTAAGAGTTCTATTTTATTTTTCTACTTTAAATCCACCAAGATGCTTTCTTCTGTACACTTCCCACCTCATCCACCCGTACTTTGTAGGGACCTATTTTAGAACAAAGGAGTCTGTCCCCTTGCTTGCAAACCCTCAGGCTTAAAGACTTTGCGAAGACTGTGAAAAATGAAATTTGAACAAACTCTCAGTTGAGACTATTACCAGCTTCATAGCCTAAAGGAAACCAGGCCTACAATTTTACCTTTCTTTTAGATAAGTCTCTAAAAGACATAATGTTTTTATTTAATTTTTTAAAGATGTAACTAGTAATCTGTAAATGTGAAACTATTTTTCAAATTGTGGAATTTTATCTATTTTTTGCTATTTTTTCAGTTCTTGCAAGCTGCACTGTCTGTTCTGAAGTAGAGTGGCAGAGGACAGCACATGTGATTGGAGGGTGAAGGAGAGGACTTTGAGTGGATTTGAAGTAGAAAAACAAAATAGAACTCTAAGTGTCTCTAACACCTTTCTAAAGATAAAAAAATGGGAGTGGTGTGTGTGTGCAGTTCTGTGCAATTGTGTTTGGTGGCCAGAGGAGAATCTTGGGTCTTTTTCCTACAGAACCACCTACCTTTCTTGAGAGAGCTCTTTCACTGACCTGAAGCTAACTAGCTAGGCCAGGCTGGTTGGGCCAGAGAAGCCCCAGGGACCCACCAGTCGTCATGCCCTCAGCACCGCGGTTCCAAGTGCACTTCCATACCTGGCTTTTTTACTTAGGTGGTGGGGGTAGAACTCAGGTCCCCCTGTTTGGGAGGCGAGTATTTTCCCAAAGGTAGCAGTTTTAACTATTTAAACTAACTGAAAAACATGTTTTTAACTGGTGTCGAGGTCTACCAGCCTGGAGCAGTTAATGTTTGGCCAGTGTCATTTTATTTTTCACAATATTCTTTTTGTAAAACCCAAAGTATTTAGTCCATCTACAAGTTTATAACTTCCTCCCCAGCGGGCTTGAAATCTGTGATGTAGGCAATGTTGAGAGTAACCTTCCTTGCTCTTTGTTAAAGAGGCTAAACCAAAAGCATAATAAATACAATGAATGGTGACCTTATGCTTAGAGTATTAACTCAAGTGGCGAAGGAATCTGTTTCTTCCATCTCTGTATCTTCTAACAAGGTCATGCAGTATTCCAAATTAGTGTACAATTCTATTGCTTCTTATTTTGTCATACATTTCAGCATATAGACAGTTTTAAATAACTATAATTTCAGAAGTAGGATTATCATAACTGCTTCTAAATTTTTCTATTTCTTTCCTGGTGATATTTGTTACTAATAAATTTTAAAGGACAAACAGCCCATTTTAAGTCATAATTTATAATTAATCTATATTTCTTTATTCATCATTTTAGGTATATACTCTGAGCTCCATTTCTTAAAAAAATTATATCCAATATCATTCCACACATGCCTTATGGCTACAACTGCATGAAATCTAGCTTGGAAGATTTATATATATAAGCCAGAGGACATAATATTGGCTATTACTGAAGTTTGGTGATTTTATTTTGTCCTCCAGGATCTTGCCATGTAGTCCAAGATGGTCTCAACTAGGGATGGTTCTCTTACAGCCTTCCAAAAGCTGTATACCACCAGGCCTGGCTAGATTAGGAATCTTACGTGGTGGTCTGGATATAACTGCAGCCCTCTTTTGAAAAGAATATAGAAAACGAATAGCTTTTGTAAAAGAATTCTGGGACTGGAGAGATGGCTCTGCATTTAACAGTGCCTCCTGCTCTGGCAGAGGACCGGAGTTTGATTCCCAGCATCTGCATTGGGAGGCTTGTTACTTGGGGGCCAGGGGTCTGATGCCTGCTTCTGACCTCCACAATTACCTGCAAGCACACACATAAATACCAAAACACACCTTTAGAAACATAACTGTGTAATTTGATTTCATATCTGCTTCCGGGAACTATTTTCCATAGGCTGGGAAAATTGACAGGGATTATACAGTGTGAAGTTGCTAGCAGTTAGGGAGATTTCCGTCCTGTCATGGTGGGAAGGACTATGGACAGGGAGTAGGAAGTTTAGTGGTTGAGTTTCAATTCCATGATTCATAAGTTCCCTGGTTTCTGCTAACCCCCATGACTTCAACTTGAAAATGATAATATAAGCACTTCTACACTTATTCCATGTAATTGTTGTCATAACAACGAATATATTTTAAGTATTTTCAAAGTACTTGCTTTTGTGTTAGACCACAGGTTTTTTCAGGGAACAACATAGATATAGTCCTTAAATTAAGTGTGCATTCCAAAGACAGTCACAAACATCGAAGAAGCAAATGCATAAATGAAAGAATGTGATTTAAGCTTTATGATTTCAACTTGTGATTAGTGTCACAAAATAATAGGACAATGCTTAGTAGGAGGGCCATAACAAGAGGTTCGTTTTAAAAAGTGGGGTCCGGGAAAGTTAACTGTGAAGATACTTAAGCCTAGTAACGAAAGATGTAAAAGTCGGGTGAACAGTATTCAGTAAAGGTAATATTTCGGGTAAAGGGATCGCCACTGACAGAGTTAGGCAAAGAAATGAGGTTGGCCTATTTGAGGAACACCAGCAATATCTCCTGTGGCTGGAACAGCTTGAAAATACAGAATAAAACTGGCGTGGAAGCCAGAGGAGAGCTCTGTAGAGCCTTGCAGACACAGTGGCAGACACTGCAAGCTCTAAAATCTACACATTTACAGCATTGCTAGTACTAACTGACATTAGTGCTGTTGACAGAAAGCCGTGTTCTCTCCCGTCTGTAGTGAGTGACTCCAACTGACTCTTGACACATAAGGTAAACCACTGGGTGCCTGTCTTTGTACTTTGACTCTGAGCCAAACTAGGGAAAAACTGAATTTCCCTCACTGGTATAAATTCAAAAGTATCCTGTATTTATTCTGTACTCCTCCCCCATATGAATTTTGACACTTGGGAATTTCTGACTAGTTTACTGAGTTATTTCTGCTTAGAACAATATGTTAATATGATGAACTAAGTCTCTCGCTAGCTGCTGTTCTGTGTTTCTTCAGGGAGAAGTTAGGAAAGTCACATTGGGTTGTCTTGGAAATTTGTCATGTATAAATACATTCTAACTTTGAGTAGAAGCTGATCAGCAGAATCTTTGGGAGCTCCATCGCTCAGGAAAAATTATTGTCTAGTGGAGAGACTGGCATTTCACTAGGCTACTATCTAAAAGATGGACTTAAACTGCAGAGCTGTTTGTAAATTTGGAGTCAACAAATACTTGCAGGTCCTAACGTAACTTACTGTTTGAGATGGCTGGACGGCAGTGTTAGATGACGATAATCAGTTTCTTGATGAACCAGCCAAAGTTTTTCTGACAGTTTTCAATTGCATTAAAAATAAAGTGTCACCGGACATGGGGCACACACCTTTAATCCCTGCACTCGGGAGGCAGAGGCAGGTGAATCTCTGAGTTCGAAGCCAGTCTGGTCTACAGAGTGAGTTACAGGGCTGTTACACAGAGAAACCCTGTCTCGAAAAACCAAAAAAGTGTCTATTTTATGCCAAATTAATGTGCTTTAACACTTTTCAAAATTACTTCTTTATACTTCAGACTACCAGTGTGTGTGTGTGTGTGTTCATTCCTGATGTCTGACATAAAACTCTTACAACCCTTGAAAATTTCTCAGTGGTAAGACTTTAGACTGTTTTTTCTTTGATTTGTTATGACTTTATGCTAATACGGAAATGGTGGAGTTATGGCTGTGTGACTTCAAGGTGGGGCTGGCCTTCAGACAATGACTGGGTCCCATGACTGCACGTGCTTGTAGGACAAAGTACTCTGACTCTACAGATAGTCTCCTGTCCTGAGCCATCTGGTAGCTCATTCCTGTTTCTTACAGCAAATTGTAATGGCAAGTAGAACATTTTTCTCAGCTTTGTGAGTTGCCATAGTGGATTATTGATCCCAAATAGAGGCTGTATTAGTTACTTTTCTGTTTCTGTGCTAAAACACCATAACCAAAGCAGTTTATAAAAGGAAGTATTTGTGTGGACTTATGGTTCCAGAGAGATAAGAGTCTATTAGTGACAGAGTGGTGGTGTACACAAGCCTTTTATCTCAGCACTTGGGAGGCTGAGGTAGGTGGATCTCAGTGAGTGCAAGGCCAGCCTGGTCTACAAAGCGAGTTGCGAGACAGTCAGGACTGTTACACAGTAAAACCCTGTCTTGAAAAAAAAAAAAGGCCATTGCTATCATGGCAAGGGAGCACAGCAACAGGCTGGAGCAGGATTCTGAGGGCTCACATCTTGAACTGTAAGTAGGAAGCAGAAAGCAAATTGGGAATGCTGGCTTTTAAAACTTCAAACCCCTTCTTCCAGCAGGGCCATACTTCCTAAGCCTCCCAAGGCAGCACTATGAACTAGAGACCTAGTATTCATGCCAGAGTCTATGAAGCGGGGGCATTCTCATTTATATCACCACAGAGGCTGTGGAAACCTCTGTCAATTACCTTGAATCTGTAATTGTGAGGCTGAAATATAGTTTATCTGATCACACTTTGGGCTGGTGTGCTCCTACACAGAGTCAGTCTTTCCTGACTGAGCCTTTCTATTTCTGGAATCAGAGATCAACCTCAAATAGTATAATTTGATTAGCGGATGCACAATTGGTGGCAGAGTAAAGAAAATCGGATTCCTAGTATAGCAAAATAATACATATTTAGAGTTAGGTTTAGATCCTTTAATTGGGAATTGGAGAGGTTGGGTTTTCCATCCTGTACTGGTATGACTCACACATGTTAAACAAGGGTTGAATTGCTGAGCTACCCTTCCCTCCCTCCCTCCCTCCCTCCCTCCCTCTCTCCCTTCCTGCATTCTGTTTTGCTAAATTGCCCTGGGACTCATTTTCGCATTTGGTAGCATAAGCAGTCCTTGAGTTTGGATCCTTCTGCTTTGGGCCTGAGCTGCCAGGACCACCAAAGAATGTTTTGCATTTCAATTCCAAGGTCTTGTTCAGTCCTGGTTGTGTTGCCTTTATTGGTTCCCGTAGGTTACAGTCCTGTCTTTAGAGATAAGCAAAGGCGGAAGCTGATTATAAGAGGTCTGCTAGAAGGCCCTCGTAAAAGTAGTGACATAGAATAAAAAGTATCTCCAAGCTAGCTTCAGCTGTGAACCTGATGGCACAGCTTAGATTTAACTGAGGGAGTCTCGATTGGAGGATTGCTTTTATTTGATTGGCCCATGAGTGTTTCTGTGCGGCATTTCATTGATTGCTCATTGATGAAGGAGGGCCAGCCCGTTGCTGGTAGTGCCTCCACTAGGCAGGAGGACCTGGGATGTATAAGAAAGCTAACATTAAGCAGAATCTGTCTATGGTTTCTGCTTTAGTTCCTGCTTAAGGTCCTGCTCTGTCTCCCCTGAATGGTGTGTTATGAGCTGTAAACGGAAATGGGGTCTTTTCTCCCCAAGTTGCTTTTAATCATGGTATTTATCACAGCAACAGAAACCACACTAGTAGCTATATGGCAGCAGCATTCTCCAGGTGTTGTCAAGTAAACTTAAACACGATTATGTATACAATATTGTGTTCAATCTTTGTTAATACAGAAATGCTGAATATTCATATTCATTCTCGTATGTGTTTATATCTGTCTATATGCATGTGTTACACTCTAAACCTTAGTAAAAATGAGGATATAATAGCTTACTGTTAAGAAGTAAGTCAGACAACATGCCTAGCATAGCAGTAACTGTTCGATGGTGTTACTTGATATTGCTTACATTATGATTATGGGGCTATCTGAAAAATTTGTACTATTCCTAAAGTCTTTGTCCAGATATGGGATCTTATATGTTATTTAATTCCCTCTAAAACTCAGCAAGGAAAATATAGGTAATACAGGAAAATACAGTGATTAAATAAGGTTAAGCTTGCTATGTAGTCTGTTGCATACAGTAAGCGCTAACAAGTCTTAGCCGTGGGTGGCGGTGATGATGATAGAGAAAACGATGTTTGTAAAAAGAAACGTAGGCAACGTGGTGGGCTTTCTGAATCACAAGAGTTTGCTACTTAACTGACACTCTCCCTGAGCTGTTGCTCTTCGGAAATTCAGGCTCTCAATGTAAGTCTCCCGCCCTCCCTCCTGCCGCCTCTTGTCTTGTGTTCTTACTTTCTGGCCAAGGAAAGCCTTTCTCTGTGAAAGCACCTGTGCTGTGGATCGGCTTACCTTTTTGGAGGTCCAGCTGGTCATTCTACTTAACACTTTTTGTATTGTGAAATGTGACCTGGGCTTTCATCCCGCTCTAGGCATTTGAGGTCACATCCTCAATAGAACCCTTCTATTGTATGGCTCACCTCTCTCGCCTCATCCCTCTGCTGGCGCTGCCACCCGAGGTCTTTGAGATTTTGTAACTCTGCTCCATGTTTATTTTTGCTTTAAAATTTTACTTTGGCTATCCCTTCTGTGGCTTCAGTAGTTGCTAGTTTCCATATTCATGTTGAGATTTGTCATCGTGGTCGTATCAAGAGCTCATGGGTTGATGCTGTTATAGCGGTGAGTTCTCCAGAAAAGGATGCGTTCAGCCCGCTTTTGTGTGTCTTCTTGTTTCTCCTCCTCCCTCATTTCATTTCCCCTCCCTCTCTCCTCTCTTCCTTATGATACTTTTTTTGCAGAAGTAACAGAAAGGACTTTTGCAAATGCCAGTGCCTTGAAAGTGGATCTTTCAGCCTTCAGACCTACAGGGAAATAAATTTGTTGTTCATAAACTGTTCTGTGATATGTTATAGTAGCACAAACTAAACCAAGATGCTGTCTTTAAGACATTTTTATCTGATTATTGAATTTGATGCCCTCTTAAATTTTGTGTTCAAGGTGACTGTCTCAGGCCCCTTAGGATCTCTACAGCTGTATACTGAGATCCAGTTTTTCTTATTTTAGGAAGTCTGCCACAGTCATTGAATTTTTACAATCCATTAATTTAAAGAATAAATAATAATTAAAGCTTTCATTAAGTTTGTAGCGCTTCTAAATGAATTCAGAGTTTAATTAATATAATAACATATGTATATATATATAAAAATTAGAAATAACAGTTGTGTATTTAAATGAAAAACATACGCTTTGTGTGTCTATAAACCTTCACAAACTCCTTTTAATAACTTACTCCTATCTCCCTACTGTCTCCCCCCACTCCTGCTCCTACTATCGATAAATCTCCTAATTCTCCTGCCGGAGCCTCCAGAGTGCTGGTATTATAGATTAGAAACCACTACTATAATAACCACAAGACACACACACACACACACACACACACACACACACACACACACACACGCACACACACACACCCCAAAAATTAAAGAAAAAAAGGCCATAAATTTGAAAGAGAACAAGTAAGGGGTATATGGGAGGATTTGGAAGGAGGAGAGGAAAGGAGAAAATAATGTAATAGTATTATGCTGTCGAAAAGGAAAAATGTGTCTCTGCATAATAGGACTTTGGCAAAAGCTTGAAGCTCAGGTAGGAGAAAAGAGCAATGACTGCAGTAAGACTCCTACTTACTCAGTTCCTTTCAAGTTCTAGGCACAAAGCCAGACATTTTCCATTCTTCCCTTCATTTACTCACGTCCGTATGGATTTTACACAGAAGAAAACCAACTCAAGTGCATTTAGGTTGCCTGAAGTCTTATAGACAGTAATAGCAGGGCCAGGATCCATATCCAGGATTTGGCATGGTTGAAGTTAGCACTTGGCTGAAGTTAGCTGTAGTTAATGATGGTAAATAGAGTATCACTTTGAACTGATAAGCCTGGAATGTGCAGCAATTGTTTGCTTTTATATTTCCCCATTTGGCAGGCACATCTTACTGCCTCCGTGTTTTTTTGAATATCCTGTTGAGACATCTGCTTTTCCTATGCCATCACTTGACGAATTGTTTCATCTTCTATCCACTTCAGTATTGATGTTTAACTGCTCCCTAGGCTCCTTTCTACATCTCGAGTGAGGGTTGAATACAAGATTTCAGGCTTGCTGGACAAATGATCTTTTGCTGGGCTATGTCCCCCAACCTCCTGCCCCCTCTGTAGTCTCACTCTGCAGTTTGGCCAGTTTTATTAAACTCCCGATTCTCCTGCCTCAGCTTTTTAATTACTGCTGGTATTACAGGCATGTGCCACCACCGCAGCAACTCTTCTCCTTCCCTTTTAAATTCTTTGGGGGCTTTAAAGACAGTAGACTCAACCATATGTCTCTGACTGGAGTGCTGTACCATCATGTCTATCTCTCTTTTAGGATTTGACGTGGTCGGTCCAGAAGGTCCAGAACGATCTGCTTTTTATTTCACAGGCTGTATCAAGCAGGTCATAAAAATGTAGGTGGTTCCTCGACAGGCCTTTCTCTGTATTCAAATTACATTTGAAGGAGCAGGTTCTCATTACAAATAGTTGACCCACTTAGAAATGCTTTAACATTCTCACTTAAACAAACTGAGAAAGAGTCAATTTTGTGTTATGTAGTAAAAATAGAATAGAGATCTGTCTGCCTCTGTCTCCCGAGTACTGGGATTAAAGATGTGCACCACTATGCCCAGATTCTTTTAAATCTTTAAGAAAATGTTTTTATATTCAGTGTGCATAAATATGAAAATATAAAAAATAGCATGTCTATGGAGTGTGTGTGTGCGTTTGTGTGTGTGTATCACAGCACATGTGTAGAGGTCAGGATAAGTTGCAGGAACCAATCTTCTTTCTACTGTGTGGGTTCAAAATTAAACTGAGATGATCATGTTTTGTGGCAATTGTCTTTATTTCTTTATTTGCTAAGCCATCTCACTGGTCCATCCTATTTTTGTGTTTTTCATCTTTTTTCCTCACTTTATTTTATTTTTTTTTTAAAAAGAAAACAAACTATCTTTTTTCATTATACATACCAGTCCCAGTTCCCACTCCTTCTCCTCCTCCCATCCTCTCCACCTTCCTCCCAACCCCACTCCCCATCCACTCCCCAGAGAGGGTCAGACACATTGCTCTGGGGAAGGTTCAAGGCCCTCCCTAATATATCTAGGCTGAGCAAGGTATCCATCCAAAGAGAATAGGTTCCCAAAAAGCCAGTACAAGCAGTGGGGATAAATCCTGATGCCACTGCCAGTGGCCCCACAGTCTGTTCCAGTCATACAACTGTCACCTACGATTCAGAGGGTCTAGTTTGGTCCTAAGCTGGTTCCTTCCCTGTCAGGCTGAAGTTGGTGAGTTCCCATTAGCTCAGGTAAACTGTCAGTGGGTATCCTCATCTTGGTCTTGACCTCTTTGCTCATATTCTTACTCCTCGCACTCTCTGACTGGACCTTGGGAGCTCAGCCCAGTGCTCCTCTATGGGTCTCTTCCCCTGTCTCTATCAGTTGCTGGATGAAGATTCTGTGGTGACATTTAAGATAGTCATCAGTCTGACTACAGGTCAAGGTCACTGGTCCATCTTTTTCTTTCATGACTTTCACAATACATTTATGAACAGTTAAGTGTAACTTTTATTTTTTTTAAGATTTTTTTTGTTTGTCTTTTTGAGATAAGGTTTCTCTGTGTAGCCCTGGTTGTCCTTGGACTCACTGTGTAGACCATGTTGCCCTCAAACTCAGAGATCTGTTTGCTTCTGTCTGGTAGAAATAAAG
The DNA here is from genome assembly GCA_004026605.1 of Ondatra zibethicus. Taxonomy (NCBI): domain Eukaryota; kingdom Metazoa; phylum Chordata; class Mammalia; order Rodentia; family Cricetidae; genus Ondatra; species Ondatra zibethicus. Next base: position 1,169 of record PVIU01005712.1, on the reverse strand, counting down.
GCATGTACCACCATACCTGGCTATTTTTAAGATTTTAATAATTCTCTTCTTCCAGTGTTATTTTGATTTTCCGGTAGTAAATATGGCCAGCAGAAGTAATTGTTAATGATACTGCTTTACCATTTATGTTAACAGCAAAATGTTCTTAATGGACGTTTTAATCCTATAACATGGATGAACTTCATTTACTGTAAGAGGATGTGTGATATTGCATAAAATCTGACTTTACAGGAATTTCAAAGTTCTTAGGCGAGGCTCTGTTAGAGCTGTTCATCTCTTCATTTTGAGAAAAAAATCTATTCCCCTTTGAAATCATTAATGCACTTTTGGACTTAAGGAATGTAAATAACAGTTTGACCAAGACCATAAGTACCTAGTTATACTTATTTCCTGGGCATGTTCAAATATCATGAAGCATTGTAATTTGGGGATTTGGACTATGTCCCTTTTTGTTGCCTTTCAGAAATTTTTATCAGACATTTTAAAATTAATCTTTAAAGTTAGCACACAGTATAATTGGCTTTATGATGTTTCCATGCATAATATACGAATATATATTCACCCCTCTTTCTCATTGCCTCATTCCATCCTGCTTGTAGTCTTCTTGCTAGTCCAGTCCCGGCTTTAGCTCTCATGCCACATCTATTCTCCTTTCTCCCCCACTTTTCCCTATTTTACTATCTCACCTTCCCTCCTCATGGTCCCCATTCTAGTTACCTCATCTCCATATGCACATACACACAAATGTAAATTTCTACTCCACAAGCGAGAGAAAATGTGCAGCACTTGCCTTTCTGGTTTTTGTATTTCACTTAACATAATGAGTCTTAGCTCCACCCATTTTTCTGAGAATATCATTTGTTTTTCTTCATGAATGAATAATTCCATTATGTGTATGTACCATAATTTTAATCTGCTAATATACTGATGAACCTCTAGACTGGTCATATTTTTTAGTTATTATGAAAACTGCAGGCATGAGTATGGATGCGCCATAGTTAGATGGTAGTACCTTAAATAAAAATTGCTGATATTTATTAGCCGATGAATAGTCATGAGACATTTAGATTTCCACACTGTAGAATTGAGAAATTCAGAGCATAGTTTTGGCTACATGGATTCAGATCTTTTTGGTAGTTCAAACTGCTCTTTACTGATGGTTAATTTGT
>PVIU01005711.1:11904-109981 GCA_004026605.1 Ondatra zibethicus | reverse complement strand
ACCTCTTTTGTCTCAACACCTTATCTCTAGATTGAGTTGGCCTGCAGTAGAAGCAACACTCTGGTGACTGCCTAGGGGATGATCCCTAACAGGCCCTGTAGGGAAGTCAGAGCTGCACCCCAAGTCAGCACCAACTACAGAACCTTTATATCTATCCCCTCAAAGACCATTAGCTCCAGACACAGCAACTTCCTCAGCTTGACTCACCAGCATCCACCACTCCCATGCTCCCTGCCACAGCCCTCCTGATCCATGGCGCACCTCAGGGCCACTTCTGGCATTAGTCACTGGGCCCTATGAGGAGGGCCTCTCCCAGGCAGGAGGAGCAGTTCCAGTCTGATCAGATGTAGGACAGGTCACCTTTGCAGCTCTAGCGCCAGGCTACAGAGTGCGCCTCTCTGCAGAGCAGTGCAGGGTGAAGCGGATCTGTCTTTAGGGAGACCTAAGTCCTCAAACACCTCCAAAGCCACAGTCCTGAACATCCACCACCCCATCCCAGCTTCCATACCAATTTATATCAAAAATAAGCAACGTGGGTCAGAGAGATGGCTCAGTGGGTAAAGGCATCTGCCATCAAGTCTGTCAACCAGAGTCTGATTCCAGGAGTCCACAGGGCAGAACAAGAGAGTAATGCCCACAGATTGCCTTTTGAGATCCACATGCTCACATGCACACACACAATAGATGTATAGGTGATAGATGATAGATAGATGATAGATAGATAGATAGATAGATAGATAGATAGATAGATAGATAGATAGATGATAGACATTATAGAGATAGATAGATAGATGATAGGCAAATAATAGATGATAGATAATAGATAGATATATAATAGATGATAGATAGATGGTAGATAGATGATAAATAGAAGATGAATGTAAAAAGTTTTTAAATATTTATTTTTGATCATTTTAATTATGTATATATGTGTGTGTTTGTGTGGGGTATGTGTATATGAGTGCAGGTGCCCATAGAGTAAAAAAAAAAAAGGGGTCTTTGGATTCTCTGAAGTTGAAGTTACAGATGGCTCTGAGCCACCTGGTAAGGTGCTCGGAATTGAACCTAAGTCCTCTCTACAAGATCACTGTTCACTCCTAACCATCAAGCCATCTCTCCAGGCCCAAAAGAAAAAAACAAACAGACACTTTTTAAATCTACATTTTAAAAAATAATTAATAAAAATAAAAAATAATTTAAAAAAAATCTATTTACAAAACCATTTAGTAGCCATACCAAGTTTCTTCAGCATTTGGGTTTCCTAAAATTTTAAACTCATTTATAAAGTACCAGAGAAGAGGGAGAGACTGAGGGGGTGAAGCAGGAAATTCACTTAGAGATTTTCCCCCAGAATGCAGAAGCCTGGCCTCCTGTGGAGGGTGTGCATCCAAGGGGGTTGGGGACAGATTACGCCCCCTACCCAAATCCTCTGAAGAACATATGAGACGTCCCAGACATGACATCATTGGCAAAGGAGCACGTGGCGGTGGTCTTCATTATCTATGAATGCCAGGTCCTTATTTAGTAGCAACTGATGGATTAAATGTTTTTGTATGTGCCTGTACATTGTATTAACAAACAGTCCTGCGCTGTTTGAGCTCACCAATAAGCTGACTCTGGAGCGGGAGCTGCCCACCAGCTTCACACACAAGCATGTTTGTCTCAAAGTATTTTGTGAAGTCTGGGGATGGACTGCCCAGCCTCACCTGTCATAGCGTGGGAGAACAGAAAACAGCCGCAAGTAAAAACATCATGCCTTTGAGGACCAGTAGAAGGTGAGCTATTTCCAGCAGTGGTTAATAATATTTATCCCATAATACTGCGCCTGCTGTAAGGAAGAGAAACTGGAAGCTTGGCCATGGGAAGACTAGTCATGGAGAGAGTCTCACTTGAGAGCTTCAGCCCATGGCCTCAACTTTCCCAATGGATTTTACTGGATGTTTATAAGCCCCCAAATTGATATTACCTTTCTGCTGTTTGTTCCTTTACTGGGAAGTCTCACCCAGGGGACACTCTGCTCTGTTCCACACTATCTCTACTGGAAACCGCAGCCGGCTGTCTTAAAACGACTTCCCTAGCCAGTTTCTACTGGATGTCTTGAGTTTCTGATTTGATGATATTTTGCTCCCTCATGTTCTCTCTCTCTTTCTCTCTCATAGGTATATGTTATTTAATAAACTCACACATTCAAAACTAAAAATATTGTTACTATAAATTATTCTCTAGACCACACAAAATGGTATCTAGCCACTAAGCCTCTGAAGTGGCAAGTATGTACATGGATGTAGAGGAAATGTCATGTATACCCCAGAGAAGAAGAACCAATAAAACATGTATGTTAGGAGGGGGCTGGTTTTAAGGAGTCAGTTCATTAAGTTGTAAAAGCTGACAAGTTCAAAGTTCCCAGGGTAGTCTGTGTGACTGGAGATCTGGAGAAAAGCCTGGGAAACAGTTGTTATCTGAGGTTGCCCTCACATTCAGGGGAAGATCTGACTTAATCTTTGGGGGCTTCCCACTGACTAGTTGAGGTCCATTGACTCACATGGGGGAAGACAAGCCTGCATCACTTAGTCCACAGATTTAAGTGTAAACTTCATCCCAATACACCTTCACAATGACACTGCAAACAATATTTGATTATATATCCAAAAACTAAAACCCAGCCAAAACAATACATAAAATTAGTCTTGACAGAGTATGAACAAGAGCAGAAAAACGATTTTAAAAAATCCCTAGATCCAAAACGCAGGGAACAACAAAGCACTAAAGACCCCAGGATAAACCTTCTTGCTCTCTGTCCTTCCCTGTAATGGCAAGGTGCATAATCACCCACGAATAGGCACAGGCCCCTCCCACCACTCCATCCCCAGATAAGCTAGACATTATCCCAGATCTACTTAAGGAGGGCTCCCAAAGGCTAAAGCAAAGATGCTTCCATCCATTTGAAAAAGGTCAAATTCATACCAGGCCATACAGACTTTACCACAAAGTCCAGAGTCAAAGAAGAGATACAAAACACAGTCTCAAGGTGTAAGATCGATTTGGCTGTGACATCTGTCACCACATCGATCGCCGGCATTGGTTGGGCTGATGTGGTGGGTTAGGCAATGTGTTCTTTTCCTCCCTCACCCTCCACTTCCACTCTTCCCAAACCTGTGAGAGAAACTCTGAGGAAAGGCGATGTTCCACAGTAAAGGACCCGTCTTTCACAGAGGGTGGAGAAGCACCTTGCCACCCTGCTCCAAACTCTCACAACACGCACTTACTGTGTGAGAGTTGCAGGTGTGTGAACAAGGCAAGCAAAACAGCCCCAAAAGTGTGTTCATCTGTCACCTGGTCCTTTCTCTCCCTTAGCAGGAACAAAGCTGTTCTGCATCCAACAATGTGGATCCTTCTTAGGGCCCAAACTTCAGTTCTCTGGTGCTGTGGTTCCTGGGCCCCTGCCCTAGCGACCCCTCTGGAGACTTTAATAATTCACTCCGAGAATATTGGTTCTTAGCATTTACTCTCTTAAATACCATTCGTTCAGCTATCATTGTTTTAAAACAAAGTTTTTCTCTGTAGCCCACTCTGGCCTGGAATTCACTAGGTGACCTAAGCTGGTCTTGAAGCATGGCACTCTACCGACCTCAGTCTCTTGAGCACTGGACTTACAGGTTTAAGCTGCCATGACTGGGAAAGGCATTTTTATTCTCCAAATTTTTATTTATTAATGCAACATTATAATGACATTTTAAATTCAGCCATGTTCTCATCATCTGAACACACACCTAACCTCTCAGACTAAAGAAAGAAGACACGATGTTACTATTCCCCAGTGTTTCTCATACCCAACTTCAGTTCATGAGGAAATCCTATTAACTTAGCCTCCAACACAAACCTTGGATCGCCAACACCTCCACTGCTACCACCACAATTGGAGTCGCCATTGTTTCCCCTCAACCAGACCATCTTACCTCCAACCTCATCTACTCTCCAGTCAATGGCCAGAGTTATCTTTGTAACACCTAAGTAGGATTTGTGTGCCTCTCTGTAAAGCCCTCCAGTTGCTCCCCATCGTACTCACGATAGCTAGCCAGTCCCTGGTATTCCTATACCTCTCCGTGATGACGTTCTCCTGGCCAACTACAACCATCTCCCTGCTGGCAGATAGTCTATGCGACCCTGCTTCTGCTTCAGGGGCCTTGCGCTGGCTACACCATCTGTCTGACTCAGTCTTTCTCGAGACATCCACCTGCATGACTTCCCCACTGCCCCCCAGTCTTTGTTCAGATATCATCTTTGAATTAAAATGCCAACCTCCCCGCGTTCCTTACCTGGAACATTTTCATTTTCCTGTAGCATAGATTACAGGGCATTCTAACATGTGATGACACACTAAATACTTTATTCCTGTGCTCTTCTAGAGCCCTGTGGTATGAACCTTGGAGCTGGTATTTTGTCTGGACCCAATAGTTTGGAATAATGTCTGACATAATGGGCACACAGCGTGGTAACACAAGCCTTGAGTTGCAGTTACTCAAGAGTCTAGACTATAACTTGGGCCCACAAGTTCAAGACCAGTCTGGGCAATGTAGTGAGACCCATCACCCCTAAACAAAAATTGTTCTCGAACTTTTTCCAAGGACTAAAATCAAGCATGAGGAATTTACTGCTTTCTCATTTGTGGCTCTTTGCCTTCTGAACTCCATCTTGACCCTCTGGTGGCGTCTCTCTAGCTTGTCACCCTTTAAGTCCCAAAACTATGACTAAATCTACTCTTCGTAAAATGCAGATGAAAACTCTGATCAACGCAGTCTTTGGAGCGATTGTTCTAAGAGAACAAATTCTGAATTGAAGTTATGATAACTTAATTAAAAACCCACAAACACTCACTTTCACAGGCTTGCACAACAGTTTGAGTGTTGTGTCAATGGCTTTATTCACGGTTCTCTGACGGAGGTACTTATTATAGTTCAAATTTTGAATCTCCCTAAATGCCTGGAGCACCGCTGGGTGGTGGGAGACTGTTGAATGGAAGTGAGGTCACTGAGGGGTGGTGCCCTTAAAGGGACTCCTGGGACCCCCTTGGTCTCCTGCTCACTGTGAAAAAAGCAGCTGTGGACCCTGCAATAATATTCTCACCACAGCTCCGAAAGCAACAGAAGCAACTGAGCAAGGCTAGAACTTCTGAGCTTATTTCAAAATAAATCTTTCTTCCTTTTAAATTGACAGTGACAAAACACCGACTGACACACACACTGCTCCAAAGATCATGCCTCTGAACTGATAACAATAATACATATGTTTTGCTTGTTTTGTGAGACAGGGTCTTACTATGTTGCCAAGGCTAGTCTAGAACCTATGAGCTCAAGCCTTCCTCCTACCTCAGCCTCTCAAATACCTGCAAAATAGGCCAGTGTCACCATGGTGGCTAGAACAGACAATCAAATGTCAAGTGAGAAAAGGACATGATTTTAGAGGTTTCTTTCCTAACAACAGCCAGGCTAAAAAATCAGCTGACAGTAACCTCCTGTCACTCCCAGCAACAGAAAGAATGCTCTCAGGAGGCCAGCCAGGCACAGATGTGTCTTGTCCTGGTGGTTTGAATGACAATGGTCTCCATATGTGCATCTATTTGAGTGCTTAGTCACCAGGGAGTGGCAGTATTTGAAAGGATTAAAAGGATTAGGAGGTGTGGCCTTGCTGGAGGAAATGTGTCACTGGGGGTAGGTTTTGAGGTTTCAAAAGTCCAGATATCTCTGTCTACAGATGAGTTTGTAGTTGTCAAATACCGCTCCAGTGTTCCACCCCCCCCCCCCGCATGCTACCATGTTCCCTGTCATGATGATAGTGGACTAAGCCTCTGAACCTGTAAGTAGGCCCCTAATTAAATGCTTTCTTTCATAAGAGTGGCCTTAGTGGACTGGAGAGATGGCTCAGTGGTTAAGAGCACTGACTGCTCTTCCAAAGGACCTGGGTTCAATTCCCAGCACTCACATGGCAGCTCACGACTGTCTGTAACTCCAGTTCCAGGCAAAACACCAATGCACATAAAATAAAAATAAATTAATTAAAAAAAAAAAAGAATTGTCTTAGTCATGGTGTCTCTTCACAGCAACAGAACAATGACCAAGACACATGGCCATCTTCCAAGCATGTTGGTGACTTAGAAGAAAGTCTACAAAGAAGACTCACTAAGCTATGTTCCCCGTTTTCCATTTTTATTTAAACAGTGACCACAGTGGCCACAAGAAAAGATACTTTTCTAACCCTGGCCCTTCCCTCACAGGCAGACACAGAGTAGAGAAGAATCATACACTAGATCAGAATCTAAAGGCAGCCTCCTCAAACACCTGGGTCAGGAAACCTCTGCATCTTCCCTTCCTCACGTTTTGCTCCAGGAAGTCAAGCTACGTGGTGAGAAGCTGTGCTAGGTATCTCCCAGATGATTCCTTTACGTGGGGGTCTGAATGAGAATGGCCCTAATAGGCTCATAGATTTGAATGCTGGGCCTGAGGTGGGTAGCACTGTTTGGGAAGGATTAGGAGGTGTGGCCTTGTTGGAGGAGGTGTGTCACTAGAGGCAGGCTTTGAGGATTCAAAAGCCACCCATTTCACTTAGATCCCTCTCTGCTCCAGGCCTGTGGGATCAGATATAAGCTTTCAGATACTGCTCTAGCGCCATGCCTGCCTGACTGCTGCCATGGTCCCCACCATGGTGATCACAGACTCACCGTCTTAACTGTAAGCCCGAATAAACTGTTTTATCTAAAACAGTGGGTTTCAACCTGTGGGTCACAACCCCTTTGGTTGTTGCCAAACAACACTTCCACAGAGATCATCTATCAGATATCCTGCATATCAGATGTTTATAATATAATTCATAACAGTAGCAAAACTACAGTTTTGAAATAGCAATGAAATAATTTTATGGGTGGGGGTCACCAGGTCACAGCATTAGGAAGGTTGAGAATCGCTCTTCTGCAAATTGCTTTGGTCACAGTGCTTTGTCACAGCAGTAGAAAAGCAACTAAGAGACCTTCCCATCAGCTGAGGAACCACAGGCACAAACAGGGAGAAGGCAGTGGGTGGGGGTAGGAGTGTTTGGAACTCAAAGGACACTGAAGGGGCAGTCCAGAACAAAGGCAAGATGAACAGTGCTTGCCAGGCATTACCAGGGGCTTCAGGTTGATGAATGCTGTCCGGCATTTCCTTGAGAATTTTTCTCTCTCTCCCCATAGCTCCAGGTAGTTGTGGTCCACTACGCTCATGCTAATTGCCTGACTCAGGCTGCCGGTGACTCACCCACTCTCCTTTAAAGCGGCCTTGAGTCCAGAGCAGGAGAGTGCTCAGGGTGGAAGCCATGGCTCCTGGATCCCACTTCTGGGTCCTGGTCTGCTGGTCAGTGCTAACTATGGCAGAAGGTAAGAGTTTGGGTTTTTATTTGTTATGTGTGGGTTAAATAATTAATACCATATGGAAAGGCAAATGTGGCTTCCATGATTATACATTTCTATAATTTGGAAATGTTTATATCTGCTACCATCAGCTCGTGTGGTTAAATGAAAGCCTGGATTTTCTCATCTCAAGACCTGAATCCAAGTCTCAGCATTGTGATTTGAGACACTTGTAGTCTCTTTGAGCATTACACATGAATTTCTCATATGTAAAGCGACAATATCAATATGCATTATAGTGGGGCTTTTAAGAGGACCATTAAACTATGTGCAAAAGAAAAGGAAGGAAGGAAGGAAGGAAGGAAGGAAGGAAGGAAGGAAGGAAGGAAGGAAGGAAGGAAGGGATAGAAAGAGAGAGAGAAAAAAAGAAATTAAGAAATACTCACATTAAAAGCATTACACAAATACTATTATTGTTACTATGGTTACCAAGCTAACAATGCCAACCTGGAATTACAGTGCTGTCTGTGAGTTCAGGGACAGCCTAGTCTACATGGTGAGTTCCAGGATGGACAACAAGAGCTACTTAGTGAAACCATGTCCCCAAACAGATAAAAATATTATTTGAAATGTGAGATTTGATCGCTGAGCTTACACTCTAGGTTCGACGTCCTCACTCACTCCAATTTGTTGTGAGGCTGATCCCCCAACAGGGCCATCGTGTCCCACGTTCCCTATGCCCTCACCCTCCATGGCAGCCGCTGCTCCTTTCTTGCTTCACATCTGCTTTCTGCAATCCTGCTTCAAGTGGCTGCATTTAACTGTGGCTATCATGTTGCGTTTGTAAGCTTTCTCAAGACACAGTATTGTAAAATAGTAGATTCGTTTTTCTCTGACATCTTTGGGTTGTCATAGCAATCTGTACATCACCTACAGCATATGTTCCATTCCACTCTGGATGGCAGATCTGTATATCTGTAGCATCTTTCCCAGCCTCAGAGGCAGGCACTGTCTTTGTCGTCTCTGCATTTAATTCAGCACCTGACAGGGGCCATGCTCACTGTGGGACCCACTTCACTGACAACACACTGAAAGAGGCCTACAGAACATCTGCTGGGCTCTAAACCACATCTTTCAAATGAGGGGTTTGACAGAAATAGTCAATCGTTCTCTGAGTCTACGAAATGAATTAAGTTACAATTATTATGAGTCAGTTAACCACGGCACTGATACCTCTTTGTGGTTCAAGTCTAAAATGGCGTGGGAATTCTAAGGCTCCAGGCACTTTGTAAGGGAAGAATGGCATACCTAGACATCAAGTCCGAAGCCTGCATCTCTAAAAAGCACTACAGTTCACTACAAAACAGCTATTGTCTGCCCAGTTAACCACAGACTACAGGTAATTATAAAAAGAGCTTCTCATAGTTACCTTTTTTTTAAAGTGCTAGTTTTTGGGTATGTTATAAATTTCATGTCTAGACTGTAATAAGCCCATTTAAAATTGATAGCCAAACTCCAAACAATATTTTGGCATTTATTATACAATACTATAATTTTAAATATTAAGTATTGTTGAAAACATTCTAAAATAGGAATTACATACTCACTGAATACCACAAAAACACCAAAAAGAACAGCCGAAGTCTGCCTAGCCATTGGGTGAATGCACCAAGTATTTACTAAGAACACTGTCATCCAGAAGTGTTCCAGGACCCTAGGACATCAGCAATGGCCAACAAGATCCTACACTGTATAACTATGTACTTTAGTCCTATCCTCACCTCAATGCACAGATCATGTATAAACAGATGGACCTAAGAACTGGAGCGCGTGCTGCTAAAAGTCCTTCTACAGCATCCACAGCCATAACAATTGATAGTGATGATAGCCAACTCACTACATGTGCACCGTGTGCTGTGCAACAGGACACATCGAGAACTGCAAATATCTTATTTTGGGTAATCTCACAAGCCCATTGAATAGGTCATATTATTCTTTCCATCTTACAAATAAAGAAAGCTCTCGGGGGTGAGGGCATCCACCTACAGTCACAATATTAGAAGCAGAACTCAGGGATCCTGCCTCTGGAACGTCATGCTGCCCTGCCTCTCCAGCTGTTTTTAATCAACATTCAAATATGTGACCTGCTTTGGTCTCATTAGGCTTTCAGGATGCTTAGCTCTGCTGTCCAGTGATTGTGCTGGCATGTCAGTGTGTAACGTGTGGGAATATGTGTTAATCCTCACACTATTCCCCACGTGTAGGGACGTGGGAACTTTTACAATTCTCAAAATGGAGATTTCTCTCAATCGATTCAGTTCTTCCACAGGCACTGGGGTGGGACCAGTGGATATCTCAGAAATGATAACCGCATGGCTCTTTTAAGAGTGATGCTGGTGGGCCAAGTCTGCTAGGAAGTTCTGGCAAGGGGCTATCACACCGCCTTCATGAGGGAAGACGTCCCTAAGATCTAACTTGGGGACTAGATGAGAGCTATAGGGGGAAAGAGGTAGAAAATGGAACTCTAGACATCTGGAATCCAATTCTAAGCCCAGGAGTATTAAGGCTTTGCAAAGGAGCATTTGCAGAGTGGAGGAGACAGCCACTGCTGTCAAATGTATACATAGTTTAAAGCCCGCTTTAACAAAAGAACCTAAAAAGTTCATGGTGAATCACTCAGTTTCCTCTCTGAAATGTGACATTAAATAATCTTGGAGAGGTGGATTCTTCAAATCGTCACTGGAGTTTTGAAGGCGGTTTGAGGAGAAAACAAAGATAATGATGACAGGAAGTGGACAGAAGGAGAGATGGGCAGGGTCAGTGGAGCCGGGGGAAGGAAGCACAGATGACAACAGGTTACAGGACGGTTTGACTCTGTAACATGTGACAGATTCCCAAACCAACTCCTAGGCTCTTACATTTTATTTTTTATTAAGTTTTATTTTTATTTTATGTAAATGGGTGTTCTGCCTCTATGTATGCCTGCATACCACCTGTGTGCCTGGTACACAAGAGGACTAGAAGAGGGTAGTTATGGATGGTTATAAGCCACCATGTGTGTGCCAGGAATCAAACCTGGGTCCCCTGGATGAGTGCTCAGTGCTCTTAACCACTAAGCCATCACTCCAACCAATGTTCTTCCATTTTAGAACACTTGTGTTTCTCAGTGACCTGAAGCAGAATGTGTCAGATGGGGGGAATATGAATCAAATAATCCCACACTAGCTCCAAATAGGGTATACTAAGGTTTTTCTTTGTTAAAAGGGAAACTCACGGATCTCAATGAGGAAATAGGAATGGGGTCCAACATCCAGATGTGGCGTGTGGAAAGAAGAGGCTGAATGGGTGCTCCACGCCCCACCGGGTCCAGCCTCTCAAAGGCCATTGGCTAAAGGAGGTTCCCCACCAGTGATCCAATATAATCACCATGTGATTAGTTTGCTAGGAAAATATCAAAACATATTTATATGGTCTTGTCAACTGCCTGGAGTCAGCGATAGAATCAGGTTGCACCTTGATCTTGGGCCCTTGTGGATTCCCAGAAGAGAACACTAAACTCCTGGACAGCTCAGCCTAGGAGAAAACCTGCCTGTCATGCTTTACACCCAATCATCATGGGATTTAATAAGATGACGAGGCTGGAGAGATGGCTCAGTGGTGAAGCGCACTAACTGGTCTTCCAGAGGACCCGGGTTCAATTCCCAGCACTCACATGGTAGCTCACTGCCATCTGTAATTCCAGGAGTCCTAATTCCTCAATGACTAGTGAGTGAATGTTGAGTGCCCATCAACAGCCCAATTAGTCATATCCAGGTGTTCAAGACTGACATTTCATAAAAAAAAAAAGGGACTAAGGACTCTGGTGGCTGGATAAGCACATCCACGGCAGCCAAGAAGCTCACATCAACTGTACCAAGAGGGAAAGGAGCTAGTCTTTTTAAATTCATCAGAACTCTCAGTCTCCTGTGGGAGGCTCATGTTTCGCCATTATGTCTGCCCAGTCTTCTCGTGTCTAGAGAGACTATTCTAAGCCAAGAACTCTGCACAGCAAAGACCAGCTCAACCGTGTGACACAGCATGGGAAGAACTGACACGTGGGTACATCCAGATTTCTTCTCAAAAATGAGTTGTCTGCCTTTTTTTAAAGACAAGGTTTCTCTGTATAACAGCTCTGGCTGTCCTTGAATTCATTTTGTAGACCAGACTGCCCTCCAACTCACAGAGATCCTCCTGTCTCTGCCTCCTGAGTGCTGGGATTGAAGGCGTGAGCACCACCACTGCCCGGCTCCAGTTTATTTTCTTAGTAGTAAATAAATTCTATTTTTTTTATTTCAGTGAATTTTCCTTATTTTGTTGTAAGTCATATAGAAAAAATAATACCTTCAAATCTTAAAAGTATAGCCTCACCACATTTTAAACCGGTATACATATATATGTGTGTATGTTACATATATCCAAATCTACTTAATAACCACCAAGATCAAGGTATAGAACATGGCCTAAAGAGTTTCTTGGTTAATTCCTCCATGAAATAACATTTGTGCTTACCCTCAGCTGGTCTGATTTATTTGTAACCATAGCTTCATCTTACTTACTCTTGAGCTTCCTAGAAATGGACTCCTAGGATGTACATAGCGTTCTGCCCAATTTTCTCTGTTCAACATAACATGGATTCTCGGTTTCTAGGTATTGGCTGTTCTTCCTTTGCATTCCTAGAGACTGTTGCAGTGTATGAATACACACGGTTTATTCAGCTATTCTCCTATTGATGGGCATTTGGGTTTTATAGACTGCTATGAACATGCTTGAACTAGTATTTTTGGATAAATATGCATTTCTTTCTTTTGGGCCAGGTCCCCAGATGGAAATGTGTGTCCCTGCTTCACTCCCTTGGACCACTGCCATTCATTTAGTCACGCTTTCAAATGTCTCCGTGTTTCACTTCGTCTCTCTCTCCCACCTTCACCCTGAGGGATCTAACTTCCTCCACTCTGTTGCCAGGCCATTTCCTGACCTACATTTTCATCTCCACAGGACAAGATGTAGTCACCCCTCCTGGCGGCTCGCAAAACAATGGGAACCCTACAGACTGCCAAATCTTCACACTCACCCCTCCACCCGCAACAGGGAGGCCTACAGTAACAAGGGCCCAACCCAACCCAAGGATGCCCCTGTGGACTTGGACTTATTTTCTGCAAAGGCCTGGCTTCTACCTGAGGCTTCCTAACAGACCTTTCCGCCTTCCAAACTACAACTACGGCTTCCAGTTAAATAGTTTCTGCCTGCCAGGAGGTAGGCTGATTACTGGGAGGTACCTCAGAGGAGGACGGTTCCAGGGCGGAAGCTCATCTGAGGAAAGCACGGAGAAATGAGAAGCCCAAATACACTGAAGAAAAAGAACCGACGCCTCTGAAAAAGACGATGAAACTGTTTCTCTCTCCAGTCGAAAATCCCCTCATTAGAAGACTAAGAATCCTCAGTGCCATTGACTAGACTTTTTTGTCCACAATGAAAAGATTGGATTACACATTTTTGTTTACAGAATCTGGTAGTAACTGGATATTCTTATCCCACAGGATATTAACACAAATAAAATCTTTAAACGGGCTGTTCCAATCATTTCTATCCATACTTATACATCAGCAGTATTAATTAACCCCCTCTTCCATATTAGAGTGGAGGACATTTTAAAGGGACCATGATGAGCCAGCTGCAGAAGTTAATGACACTCTTTCATACTCGCTGGGAAACAGAGAATAGGTGGATCCACAAAGTGAACTGTAAAAGAAATTATGAAGCTTAAAGCAAAAGGCCTTCCAGAGAATGTGACTCTAGGTCACACTTTAATTGTACACTGAACTACCAAACTCAAATCTTTTGCATAAAAACATCCTAACTTTAACATTAACTAGTGTACTAATTTGATAAACACTTCACTGTTTCTCCTATAATCATTACATAGACAAATGAGACATCACACAGGTAAAATGAAATACTTCCCTTCAAACTCAACATGGTTCCAATCAAACATTTAGTTTTACAATTACCGGGATGTTAGTTAACTCCAACTCAGCGGTGGGAACCTTGCACTCTCAGGTGACCCACAAACTCACCTTTGTGTGCCTGACCTCTAGAAAACCCCACCTCTTGCTTGTGTCCCTCAGCTACAGTGTCACGGGGACCTGGGTTCTGTGCGTGTGGCCAGTGGCTTCCCTGTGTTCTCAAGAATTGTGTGCGAATGATGCTGTCACTGCTGCTGTGAGGGGAAACAAACCAGACCACCACAAACACATGAACTCTGGAAATGGGCATCCAGGACAAGGACAGGATTGTCACTCCAGCTGCTTCCTCCGTGTCACATGATGAGAGGGAAAACGCAGTCATCATAGCGACTAGTGTAAGAGCGGATGTTCCTCCAAACTTCTAGGCTGGAATCGATTTGAGTCCTCAAGAAACTCTGTTTTGAAATAAACTTTACACATTCTCTGTGTGGGGGAAAAGGAAAACAAACCAGAAAAGACCACCCTCGGGCAAAGGTAAAGAAAGATGAAGATTTGGATTTCAATCCCATGTCTCTTCCTGGCCCTTCCTGGCCCGCCTATGTGCTTGGCACACTCACAGCACCCCACTGGCTTCAACCAACCTGGGTTTTGATTGGGCTTTCTTTCTCCAAACATTAGAACTTCTGCAATTAAAAAAAATCAACAGTCCAGGGCCTGTGAGAGATGGCCCAGCAGGTAAAGGTACTTGCTACAAAAGCCTGGTGGCTTAAGTTTGATCACACAGAACTCACAGGAGGCTGAAGAGAGAAACAGCTACACAAAGTTGTCTTCTGACCTCTGTGCTGGTACTGTAGCACAGAGCACACGCACGAAAATCACACACACACAACAGTAACCAATACAAGTTTAAAAGTGGGCAGTTCTGAAATCTAGTTTCTTTCTTTTTTTCTTTCTTTCTTTCTTTCTTTCTTTCTTTCTTTCTTTCTTTCTTTCTTTCTTTCTTTCTTATTATGTGTACAATGTTCTGCCTGCATGTGTCCCTGCAGACAGAAGTTGGTACCAGATCTTATTACAGGTGGTTTTGAGCCACCATGTGGCTACTGGGAATTGAACTCAGAACCTCTGGAAGAGCAGTCAATGCTCTTAACCACTGAGCTATCTCTCCGGCCCCCTGAAATCTAGTTTCTTACAAGACCACGTTAGGTGGTGTGTAAGCCTCCGGTTACACCGCAGTGATGGGTGACAGCCACAACGTGTCAGTCATTGGGTCTGTTGCTGAAAGCGGGTTAATAGTGGAGTTTTACAGAAAGTTCTGCAGCTAACTATAAGCTTTTGTGACTTAAACATGTTTTCATCATTCCTTCAGTTTCATAAACTTTGCTTTTAAAGTATGGTGGCTCCTGGCTAGTTTGTTCAATTGGGAGACAGTCTTCAGCCATCAATGCCTCATGGTGAACTAGTTTCTCCAGTGTGTTCCTTTCAACATGTAGCTGGTTTTGAAGCAAAGGGATCTCTCAGAGGGATATGGTCATTATTCAATGCATCTTTGGCTTTGAGGCAAGAATGAGCCAGGAAAGTCTAAAGTTCTAATTCATACAGATAAGCTCAATTTAACCCTAAAACAGACTCGAATTTAAGGACAATTTTAGCATCTTCAAAAGTGTTGATGCCATGCAAGGTGAAGGTTGAAGATGAAAGTGTGGCGTCACTGCACGCTAAAGGTACGTAGCATCGCGTGTCACCATGCGCTACAGGTATGTAGCGTCACCGCGCACTACAGGTATGTAGCGTCCCAGCCCTGGTAGATCCTGGAGTGGGAAGGCGAAGGAGAGGTGGTCATAAAGGACTCAGACACCTGGCAAATTCAGAATATGAACAATGCATTTGGTAATAGTGTTATGTCAGAGTTAAATTTCTGAATTTGCTAATTCTGTAAGAGAGTATCGTGTTCTTAGTAAGGAGACCCTGGGGCATTTGATGGAGAGTGGGAATGTAATTTTAAGAGTTCAATCTCAGATCATCCAAGGGGAAAATGTGCTTGATAAGTGAGTGGTAGATAGGTAGGTAGTTAGATAACAGAATGTTTTTACAATTGGTATACCTGAAAGTAAATGGCATATAGAAATTCTTGCTACCCTTCTATAGTATGACATCACTTCAAAATGATAATTTAAAAAGCATTCTTAAAAATAATACAGACCAGGGGCTGGAGAGATGGCTTAGAGGTTAAGAGCACTGACTGCTCTTCCAGAGGTCCTAAGTTCAATTCCCAGCAACCACATGGTGACTAATAACAGTCTTTAACCAGCCCCAGGTGATCTGATTCCCTCTTCTGGCTTCTGTGGACACCAGGCATGAATGCAGTATACATACTTACATGCAGGCAAAACACCCATATGCATAAATTAAAAATAGATAAATAGTCTTTAAAACTCTGAGTCCAATCCTCTTTGTAAAAGCCCTCTGCAGGACCAGGTAAAGACGTAAGTCTGTGGGTGGGGAGTTTGGCTCAGTAGCAGAGTACCCCTAAGAATCAGGACCCCCAAGCGGTGGTGCGCAAAAGACAGGTTTATAACATGTTCTGCATAAAATCAACTGTTTAACTTTGGAAACGTTTTTCACAATTTTCTTCATTGCTCTGCTCGGGATGCGGGGTGTATGGGCGGTGCTATCGTGAAGCAGCAGAAATCTGTTCTAACCTGGTCTCCACACTACCAACGCTTGCCTCCTTTCCCAGCCTCCCGGATTCAGTTTTCTTGCGTGATTTTTTTTTGTTTTGAGACGTGGGCTAAGGACTTATATTTTTAGACATAAAAAAGATGCTAGTTTCCTCTAAAAAAAATTCTGCTGTGCATTTTTAAAATTGAAAATCCAGTGGAGTGATGGCAGCTGGGTTTGCTAACTGCCATCAGGGCTGGGGAACAGAATAGAGGGAGAAAGCCGAGATCAGTGTGGATTCTCTTTTCACTCTGAGGACTGACTTACATTCTACCACTGCCTGACATGTCACACTTGAAAACCATGTTTTCTGTCAGTCCCGAAGATGTTCAAAGCCTTGAAAGACTGGAACTCTCAAAGTAGCCTGTCGCTCTGTCTTTCAACCATGTCCCTAGTTTCGTTTTGGGAAGCAAATCTACTTCCATGATTCTGTTAATTCTTTGTCTTGTATTCAGAGCTCTTGGTGACATCCATGTAGCTGTCTTTCTTTTGGGCCACCAACCAGCTCCCAAATCATGACATGGAGACTTCTTGTCAGTTATGAATGCTCAGCCTTAGCTTAGGCTCCTTTCTTGCTAGCTCTTATAACTTATTTTAACCTGTTTCTCTTCATCTATGCTTTGCCTTTCTTTCATTCTGTATGTCCTGCTCCATGTCTCGCTGGCTGGTGGCTGCTTGGTCCTGGGTGTTTCCCCCTCTTTCTCCCTCATTCTCTCTCTCCCTCTTGAACCTAGATGCCTACTCCTACTTATTGTCTCTGCCTGGCAGCCCTGCCTATCTGTCTACTGTCTACCTATTGGCCATTCAGCTTTTTATTAGACCAATCAGTACCTTAGGCAGGCAAAGCAACACATCTTTACATCATTAAACAAATGCAGCATAAACAAATGTAACGCACCTTTACATAGTTAAATATTCCATAACATAAATAAATGTAACACATCTTTGCCTCATTAAAGTAATAGTCCCCAACACTGTTCTTTATTATGTCCACTTTCCCAACCAGCCACATCTCTGCCTTGCTAACCTAGGAGTTCCCAGCCACCTAATGGCACCCAGGGAGCCCTGATAATCACAGAGGCTGTGAGGAGATCATGACCACCCAGTCTTCTGTTCCCTAGTGTGTTTCAGAAACTCCTGGAGCCTGGATAAGCAGTGTGCTCCCAATGCTTGCTGGGGAGCACCACCACCCTGGTGGTACCTTCTCATGCCCCATTACAGTGTTCCCAGGCCCTCTCTAAGTTTCAGGTGACTGACTACATCCTACCACTCTGTGCTTCAACAAGAACAAACACACACAGAGAAAAGAGTCCTGTAGAGATGGCTCAGTGAGCTAGGCTCCCAGCACCTCTAACTCCAGTTGCAGGGGATCTGAGGCCTCTCACATCCATGGGTACCTGCACACATGTGCATTCCCACATAGAGATTCATGCAATATACATATACACATGATTAAATCTAAAATAATAGTAAATCACCATTTTTAGATGTATGGACAAAAGGCGACAGATATTAGCTCTCACACAAAATTCATCACAGATTTTAGTATTATTCTCCCTTGGGATGGACATGACTTATGGGGAGCAGGGCTTTACCGCCACCTCCTGGAATAGAGCTTGGCAGAACCCAGCATCCCACACAGAGCCAGTGGCAGCAATTAACTCCTTAAGTAATCCCTGCCCAGTCAAGTGGCACTGACCTCTCCCCTCCTGTCCAGAAGAACTTATTTCTCATATTTTCTGAACACGACCCGATAGAGGAATTGGGCTCTGTGCCCTTTTCTTTCTTCTGACTAGGTCGCATCTCTCAATAATTTTTGACCAACAACATATTTTAATGTATTCATATTATATTACCTGAATTTGACATTTTCCTTTATTGGAAAATGTGATAGTCTTTTTGGAGGACAATTTGACAGAATCAATCAAAACTAAAATAAAACATACCTTTTCATTTTGTTTTGTTTTTGAGACATGAATGGTTTCACTGTGTAGACCAGGCTGGCTTTGAACTCAGGACTTTCCTGTATACCTTTTGTAGCTTCAAATATTGACCCCTGGGGAAGACCATTTCTCCGACATCCACTCTGCCCTCACCACTGTGTAGAGGCCATGTGGTCCCGTGGATATGTTGCCACTAGCACAACCAGCAGAATCCTATTTCCTTTTACTTCCATTAATTAAGGAGAGAATTTAGCAGAAAATCGGTACTCAGTATCCCGTGAGTGAAGCTTTGCTTAGTGATAAAGAAAACATCTCCATCTTCCTTTAATACAAGAAATACCAGGAGCATAAGCTCTAAAAGCTCATATTACCTATTAAAACTTTTTATTTTGTGTGCATGGGTGTTTTGCCTACATGTATGTCTGTATGCCACTTGTGTGCCCAGTACCTGTGGAGGCCAGAAGAGGGCATGAGATCCCATGGAAGTGGAGTTACAGGCAGTTGTATGCTGACATGTGGGTACTGGAAATTGAACCTAGGTTCTCTGGAAGAACAGTCAGAGCTCAGAACCATTGAACCATCTCTCTAGCCCCCAGCTCTTATTATCTAAATAAATGTTTAATAAATTAATTTCTGCTGTAAATAATTATAACCACAATTTATGTAAATAAACACCCATTGGCTTGCTTAAGAAGTAACTTCTTGGGAGACTGGAGAGATGGCTCAGAGGTGAAGAGCACTGGCTGTTCTTCCAGAGGTTCTGAGTTCAATTCCCAGCAACCACATGGTGGCTCACAACCATCTGTAATGAGATCTGGTACCCTCTTCTGACCTGCAGGCACACATGTTCTATACACAATAAATAAATAAATCTTTAAAAAAGAAAAGTAACTTCTTTAACTGTATAAGCCTAGGTTTATACAAAGTATGAACAATATCTCTCCTTTCATAAGCTTTTCTTATTACCATATTAATAAGGTCTGGTTCCTAATCTAGAGGGACAAAGAAGAGTCAGCAACATGGTGACTGTACTATTCCTGTCCACTGGCTGGCGGTCCTGTCCTCATCTAGGGACAGGAAAGGGGTGGTAACTGGAGACAATGTTCTCACGCCCCGACTCCGACTTATGTTAACTGGCACAGCGCGCCCAGTTTTTCTGCACCTTTCTCACTTCTACAAGAAATGATTCAGGGTACGAAAGTAAAGAATAAAAGAATTAGACAAAGCTCTGAAACGGGGGAGACAACTTTTCATGACAAACAACGTGAAATGACTAGTTCTGTTTTAGAGAAGTTTGTGCTACTGCTGGGAGATGCGTCAGGAGCTGAGGCATTTCTCAGGAGGGCGTTAAGCAGCAGATATGCTGCCAAGTACTCACATCTTCAAGCTATTTCATGTTTGAAACTAAGAAGAAGCAAAAGGCAATACCAATTAGAAAGAAATATGACAACATAACTATTTACACAAATAAAAGCATTAAGGGCCCCTGTCATAAACACACTCAACACAAACAATAAAGAAAAACAGTCAGTCCAACTCACTAGACATGCCTAAGCCTTTAAAGTGAGCTCTCTCTGGTGGGCTCTACTTCCCGACCTGTGGTTTGGTTGCATGAGAAGGCCTTAAAAAAATTCAACCACATTTTCCAGTCTAAGTGTGACCAGCAGCTTCACACAGACCCAGCCGAATACAGTAGGCTACTGGGGGGTGGGGAGGAGCGGCAAAAGGGAGAGAGAAGCCTGCCATTCCAAACACAAGGGGTCTCCACCAGCAGAACCAGGTGCCAAGCCTGGGCCTGGGTCTCTCATACTTTTGCCAGATGGTGTTACAAAATGTCATTTTGTCACAATACTGCCTGCCCATATCAACAGCTCTACAGTAAAAATTAACTTGGGGGCTGGAGAAATGGCTCAGGGGTTAAGAGCACTGACTTCTCTTCCAGAGAATCTGGATTCAATTCCAGTACCCACATGGCAGCTCACAACTGTCTGTAACTCCAGTTCCAGGAGACTCAACACTCATGGCAAAACATCAATGCATTTAAAATAAAAATAAATTTTAAAAGTAGAAAAGTAAGAGACAAAAGGGATTAAAAATAAAAAAGAAGTCAAAGTATTAAAAGAAAGAAAAATTAACTGTATACCCTAAGCCCAGAATTTCTACAAAAAAAGAGAAGAGAATTGACTGATTATTTCAATTTTATTTTATTAATACTATATAGTGGTATGTATATTATTTATACTCTTAATTAATATAAATTAAAACCATCTATCGTGCTCAGTTAGACAATATTTATTAATTTTAAAACAGGTAGGCATAGCAAGCCCACTGTCTCTCAAAAGTACTTAAAATAACTTCACATTAGCATGTCCATATAAGTCCATTCTTGCAAGAAGAGACTAACACCCACAGACTGAAGCAGACATTATTTTGGTCAGTACCTGCAGACTTGATCTGAACAATCTTTAGTTCTTTAGCTCCACACCAAAGTTCTAACAAAAAATGATCTTCAAATATCAATAAGGACTTAGGAAATGATTTTTAATTCCTTAATCCTAAAGTTCATAAAGTGTCTTACTAGGCCAAAGATACCAAACCCAAGCACACAGATTATAAGGCAGCTGATAGACCCTCCCTCACTTGTCAAGCTCATATTCCGCATTGGCCTTTCCATGAAGATGACACTGACATGCGTGGGTGACCTCAGCTGTGGCTTCCACGCTGCTGTCTGTGGGCGCTGCTTTTCAACACAACAGTAAAATCATGGATGTTAGTAGAAAGCCCCCTTCTGCGGATAGAGTGACTTTACCAGCGTGTTAGTCTAACTAGCCTAGGCAAACCCATGGTCAGAGGTTTAAAACACAGCTTTTAAATATAAATAAAATTGCAATTTAACTAGTACCAACAGACTTTTATGTGGGAACCTTTTATTCTTGCCTCTTCCAGAATGTCTACTCCTTTGAGGTCCCAAGTGTCCAGGTTTAGAGTTTCATTTTTAAATCCCCCAAAGTAATGAAGAATTCTCATTCAACTCTTAGGCTAAATTCTAGTCAATGATTTTTGAAAAAAGCACACTATTAGATAGTTGATACAAAAACCCTACACAAATTCTACAAAATTTTGAGCTATGTTCTCAAACGATAAATATGGAGCATGGCTGGAAACCCAGTAACCAAGACCCTGGAGTCAAACTGGTCTTCCCCTCCCACCTAAAAGGTTATAAACCTATACATCAGAAAGCATATGTGGAATGCAGGTAAATAACTTTGCACCTTGGTAAAAAGGCTTTTGGGTAAACGTGAGTATTTGCGGTAACAAGGCAATAGGAATTTCTGTGGGTCCAATCCACTATCAGCCTCTGTCACAACCACTATCATATAACTCCAACCACTATCACAGACAAGACTGGAGTCCATAAAAGCTTCCACCAAGCCTCTTCACTGAGTGACTGATGGTGACTGGCCCAGCAGCAGAACTGGCAAGATGCCTAGGCAGCTGTGCACCATCTCTTATTTTGTATACCTTTTTACTCAGGGAGAGGCTGTGTTCTTAACTCCAGCGTGAGGCTGCAGAACTCTCCCCCACACCATTCCAGCATTGCACACAGAACATTAGCACCAGCAACTCTCAATGCACAGAACTAGCCACGCCAAGGCGTGAGAAACAACAGGACTCTGCCTGATTAGCATCAGCACAGGTCTTAGACCAGTAGAGAGCAGATTCCCTTCACAAGCATAGAAAACAAAGACACACATCTACCAACAGACAGCAGGCTCACACCACCTTAATGCCTAGAAGCAAGCTTTTTAAATGTGTTCTTATAGGTAAGGTAAAGGAAACGTCTCTTACAGATCCTAGCTTTTTTTTTTCATTTCCTCCAACTGTAAACATTTATATAGATAATATGCAAAGTTCAATGCACAAAAACATGACCTTTTATAGTGATTCTTTCCTTTTTTACTCACTTTTAATCTCAGAGAACTTTAAATACACAATCTAACTAATATCAAATACACATTCATGTAACAGAACCATATCATTAGTCTTTCGTGGATATATCTTGAAATAGCATCAATAAGTTGGAAAGGGGAAGGGATAACAGCAGGGGGCACTTGTTCAATCTTCCTTTGAAGTATTTGGAAGTCTGTCTTGCCTTCTGCAAAGCCTTTCTTAGAAAACGTAGGTAGTTGAGAAGGAAAGAGTCAACCGGCAGATTTCATGGGTGCTCTGGTTGCAAGAGGACGTCATCTCAGGGCTGGCAGCATCTAGAACCAGAGGGCACCACCAAACACTTTACACAGAGTCTCCCTGGAGACTGACTGTCATGTTGCTTACTTTCTCATGTCAAATATGTTGGTAATACTTGTGGATACTGTGTAGTCTAAGAAACTTAAAGATGTTAAAGACAATCTTTAGGATAATTACCAATTTAAACAGCCATGTGTAGCATACTGTCTCATTTTATACACAGACTGATTTGATATAAGGCGTGCAACTTGCAGAGTTCATGTGACAAGAACATCCAGAGTTCACATGACCTAACTCAATGGACTGCATCACAGAGACCTTTCTTGGGGCCTTGGAAGGATGTGCAAATGAAAGCTTGCAATTTAAGCTTTTAAAGTAAATTTAGCTATGACATCATAGATGCTCAGAATACTATGTTGAGGTTAAAAATTAACTCCAATGACACAGCTATCAGCACATGGTATTTTATTGCCATCACATTCTACAGAGCTAATGAGATATCAAATAAGAAATGTGCTTAAAGTCACATAGCAGATGTCCTAGTGGGACTGGGGCAGTAAAGTTAGTTCTTACAAACAGGGCTACTGTTAATGTAGTATGGATTCTGCTCTACTGGGATAGAAATTGCCAGGGATCTTGCTTTACAAGTCCACAGGAATGTCTGATTCTGGAGACAGACACGCGTTCTCCTGGAGGACTTGTCACCTATCTTCATGTTGCCCCATCCAGTAAAATGCAAGTTAGCATAAGAACAAATGTAAGCTCTGTGGAAAGTGATCTCATCCTGGATGCGGTGCCACCCCTGCTTTTCCAAGCAGCACACCCTTTGCCAGCACCTCTCAAACACAGCTTCAAGTGGGAAGAGCCGGACCTACCCTGTCAGGTTAGTGAGTCTCAGTGCTGGTGTTCCATTCGAGGCAAATCACCCTCAGAATCCTCGGACAGGGGCGATCCTGATCCCTAGGAATAATAAGTAAGCATTATAGGTGTCCAGTAGCTGCAAGACTCCCTCTACCCAAGAATTCAGATTATGTCAGTTCAGACACAGACACTGAGGATGCGCAGCTGAAGTCACTCTCACGGAAAGGATGAAGTAAGAGGCCCTATTTCTATGTTAAACACATTTTGTTTGTTTGTCTGTTCTGAGACAGTTTCGTGTTGCCAGAGCTGGCCTCCAGTTTGTTATCTAGCCAAGAATGACCTTGAACTCTTGACCCTCCAACTTCCAATTCCCAAGCGCTGGAATGGCAGCGAGCACTGACACACCTGGCTTACACTGGCGAGGCTAGAGAGATGGCCTGGTAGTTTAGAACACTTGTTGGATTCAATTCCCAGCACTCACATAGTGGCTCACAACATACATAACTCTAGTCCAGTTTCAGGGTCTCAAATCCCTCTTCTGACTTGGCACACACATGGTATAATATATATGTGCAGACAGAACATTAATAGGTATAAAATTAAATAAATACATTTTTTTTAAAGACACTTTGTAGCCAGATGTCATCCCAGCACTACAGAGGAGGAGATGAGAGGGTTTTGAGTTCAAGGCCAGATGGGGCTACCAAGTCCCAAAAAAAAAACATGTACAAAGAGGACATACTTCTGACCTGCCATGACCCACTACAAACCAATCTCTCCCACTCATCCCAAAACAAAAGCAAAAATCTGCTGCAACCAAAGCAGGCATCACAGCTGTGACACAAAGTAAAGGAAAACACTGAAAATGAGTGGCAGAAGTTCTCACCACAGGCAGAGGCTGCAAGAGAATAAAGAAGCAGTGAAAATGTAAGGGCTGGGTAAGACAGTACCTTCTGTTAAGATCTAATTGTCTGGGCTAACAACAGAATGGAGCACTAGGGAGAGAACTCAGGCAGTGAAGCTCCTGTGAGTGTGATGAACTGAGTTCGGTCCCCAGAATCTATGTTTAAAAAAGAATCTGGACTTGCAGCACATGCTTATAATCTCAGATTGGAGAGGCTGAGACACATGGTTACCCGAGGCCACCAGCCACGAGCCTAGCCAGCAAGGTGCAGGTGAGTAAGAAGTCAGAGTGGACAGACTGAGATGACAACACAAACACATAAGCATAAGGAGGTGGATTAGGAGGATAAGTGTACTTCCAAGAAGTCTGAGACACATTCAAGAGCTAAACCTGAGAATTTACATGATAGAAGAAGGAACAGTGGTAGAATTGAATGGAACAGACACAACTATTTAGTCGCATTATCATGGTGCTGGGAGAGGGTGGGTACTGCACAAAAAGAAATTATCATAGAAAATTACCCAAATTTACAGGAAGACATAGGCTTCCAAACACAAGAGGCACACACAACTCCATACAGACACAACCAGAAAGGAAACACTCCATGACGTATTATAGTGAGGGTTTCAAAATACAAAGTAAAGAAATAATCTTTAAAGCAGAACAAGAAAAATGTCAGTTCAAAGGCAGAAATATCAGAATTATTCCAGATCCTCATTAGCAACTGTAAGAGCCATTAGTACATGGAGTAGACAACAGTAACTGGGGATGCTATACACTGCAAACTACCTCTCAAAAGTGATGGAGAAATAAAGGTATTTCAAGAGAAATACAAATTAAAGCAATTCATGTCAGCCACACCTGCACTATAGAAAGTTAGTGGGATTCTTTGCAAAGAGGAAAACAAAAGATACCCTAACCAAGCCAGGCAGTGGTGGCATATGCCTTTAAGGCTGGTGGATCTGAGTTCAAGGCCAGCTTGCTCTACAGAGTAAGTTCCTGTATGGCCAGGGCTACACAGAGAAACCCTGTCTTAAAACAAACAAAAAAAGATAGTCTAACTACAGATAAACAAACTAGACTGAGGTAAGAAACAACCATGTCCAACACAGCAACTTAGCAAATTCTCAGAATTAACATGGTAGTAGGAGAAGAAATACGAATAGTCCAGCAAAACAGAACATCACCAACCACGAGAAACAGAAAACCCCTTTCCATAGCGACATTATGTGTGAGAGGCCTTAGTTCATCACTGACGTGATGCAGACAAAGGGACTGGATTAAAAAGCAAGAACCATCTATAGTCTGCCTCCAGCAAACACACCTAATCAGCAAATATACCCAAAAACTCAATATTGAAGTATAGAAAACAAACTACCAAGGAAAAGTAAAATGTAAATAAGCCAGCATAGCTATCCTTATATCATACAAAGTAAGTTTCAAACCAAAGCTAATTGAAAAAGATAAAAGGGGACACTACCTATTAATAAAAGGAATAATTCATCAAAAGACAAAACAATTGTAAATGTAAAAGTATTAGAGCCCTTAATTTCATAAAACAAAAACTAAAAAACATAAAGAACCACATAGATCTTGATACAATTAATAGTGGAGTACTTAGCTGGGCAGTGGTGGCACACACCTTTTATACCCAGCACTCGGAAGGCAGAGGCAGGCAAATCTCTGTGACTTCGAAGTCAGCCTGGTCTACAGAGTGAGTTCCAGGACAGGCTCCAAAGCTACACAAAGAAACCTGTCTCAAAAAAAAAATTAAAAACAAACAAACAATCAAAAATAGTGGAGTATTTCAATATTCTACTCTCACATTTAAATAGGTCTTCCAAACCAAAAACAAGTAAAGACATTTCAGAGCTAAAATATACTATGGATGAACTGGACTTAACAAAATATAAAGAGAATACCCAACAGTACACGGAACCTTCTCCAAAACTGGTCACACCAGAGGACACAAGTAAAATCTCAACAAATAAAATAACATCAACAAAAAGAGGTAATTACTTACCTCCTATCAGACCATAATGCAATAACTAGAAATCAACAGCAAGAAAACTTCAGAATTTTGAATGAATATTGTATCATCTAAAAAATCAGGCAGGAAATTAGAAAATTCCTTGAGACAAATGCTAATGGAAACACATCCTATTAGCACCTCTGGGTACAGCCAAGGCAGTCCTGGAGGAGGGTAGATTATGAGACGTGTTCATGAGAGATAGCAAATAAATCAACTAGTGATGCACCTCAAGGAACTCAGAAAAAAAAATATCCAGTCCTAAACAGAGTACACAGCAAGAAACAGGAAAGATTAGGGAAGAAATTATGAAACTGACATCAAAAGAATAATACATAAAACCAATCAAAGAGTTGTTTCGTTGAAAAAGTTAATGAGATAGACAAACCCTTAACTAATCTGACGAAAAGGGGATAGGAGAAGATACAAACTAGTAAAACCAGACAGAGACCAAAAGGCTGTCATCCCAACTGACTCCAATAAAACTCAGAACATCATTAGGAATTACTACAAAACCCATACTCTGAAAAGCTGGATAACCAGAGGAAATTTCTAAAAGTATTATCATCTTCCAAAATTAATGCCTGAAGATATATCTGAAACAAACCCATTACAAGCAGTGAAAGTGAAGCTGCTATTAAAAGTCTCCCCTTGAAGACAAAGACAGGACCAGGTGGATTCACTGCTGAATTCTATCCAAGCTTTCAAGGAAGACCTCATACCAATTCTTAGCCTGGTCCATAAGACAGAAGAAACACTACCAAAATCATTCTACAAAGCCAGTATCATCTTATACCAAAATACGATACATGCGCGTGTGCGCACAAACCACACACACACACACACACACACACACACACACACGCTACAGCCCTACTTTCTCAATGAACACAGATGCAGACATTCTGAAGAAATTCCTTACAAACTAAATTCAGGAACATAGAGAATTATACATCACCAGATGTGGTGGTACATTCCTTTAAATTTAGCATTCAGGAGAAAGATGCTGGTGGATCTCTGTGGGTTCAAGGCTAGCCTGGTCTACATTAGCAAGTTCTAGGATAGACAGGGCTACATGGAGAGACCCTTTCTCGCCAATAATAATAATGATAATAATGATAAGAAGAAGAAGAAAGAAAGAGAGAGAGAGAGAAAGAAAGAAAGAAAATGAGGAGGAGGAGGAAAGAGATTAGCTATTTTGACTAAGTGGACTTCATCCCAAAGGCAAGGTTGATACAACATAAACAAATGTAAAAGATGGTAATCACATAATTATTTCAAGTAACACTTAAAACTCATTTGGCAAAGTTCATCATGCTTTCATGATAAAAATTCTAGAGACTTTAGACACCTACTGCAACAAGGCCACACCTCCTAAAAGTGCATTTTCTATTAGGTGACCAAGCATTCAAATACATGAACCTATAGGGCCATTCTTATTCAGACCACCACACCAACATTAAATAAAAAGGAGAAAAACTGAGAGCATTTCCTCTAAAGTCAGGATCAAGGATTTGTACTTTTCTCTCTCTTGATACAGTGCTCAAAATCTTAGCTATAGTAATTAGAGAAAGGCAGCCTGGTCCTGCAATAAGAATAGACAGGTAGGGGGCTGAAGAGATGGCTCAGTGGTTGAGAGCACTGACTATTCTTCTAAAGGTTCTATGTTCAATTCCCAGCACTCACATGGTGGTTCACAGCCATCTGTAATGAGATCTGGTGCCCTTTTCTGGCCTGTAGGCTTACATGCAGACAGAACACTGTATACATAATAAATAAATCATTTTTAAAAAATTAATAAATAAAAGATGATACTCAGCTCACACCTGGTGCCATAAGAAAAATCTCAAATGGCCAAAAAGCATTTAAGGAATTGCTCAACACCCTTAATCATAAGGGAAATGCAAATCAAAATGACTCTGAGATACCATCTTCCACCTGTCAGAATGGCTAAGATCAAAATCACTAATGATAGCTTATGCTGGAGATAATATGGAGTCAGGGGATCACTCCTCCACTGCTGGTGGGAGCGCAATCTTGTACAGCCATTCTGAAAATCAGTATGGCAGTGTCTCAAAAAAATTGGGATTCAATCTACCTCAAGACCCAGTGATATCACTCCTGGGCATATACCCAAAGGATACTCAATCATACCACAAGGACACTTGCTCAAGAATGTTCATAACATCATTCTTCATAATAGCCAGAACCTGGAAACAAACTAGATGTCCCTCTATGAAAGAATGGATAAAGAAGATGTGGTACATTTACACAATGGAGTATTACTCAGCTGTTAAAAAAAAACCAATGTCATCATGAAATTTGCAGGCAAATGGATGGAATGAGAATAAACCATCCTGAGTGAGGTAACCCAGACTCAGACAAACACAGTATGTACTCACTCATAAGTGGATCTTATATGTAAAGCAAAGGATAACCAGACTACAGTCCACAGCTCCAGAGAAGCTAGGTAACAAGAAAGACCCTAAAATGGACACATGGATCTCTCTGGAAAGGAGAATTAGATGAGATCCCCTGGGTAAACTCTCTTGAGGAAGAGACCTGGTCAGTTATCCTTATCAACTTAGACCATGAAGCCCAATATGGACAAATTCAACAGAACCACTATATACAGGCTACCCAAGAATGCTTCAGCATTGCCATGGCATAAATTGCAATTTCATTTCCCTGGGTAAACTGGGGAGAAGAGGGTTGGGCAGTAAAGGGAAGGAGATGGGAGATGAGAACTTGAGGGAACAGTATGATCAAAGGGGGAGAAGGATGGAGGGGGAGAGCAATGAAGGGAGATCTTGATAGAGATAGCCACTGTGGGGTTAGGGAGAAATCTGGTGCTAGCGAAATTCCCAAGAATCTCCAAGGATGATCCCAGGTAAGACTCCTAGCAATACTGGAGAGGGTGCCTGAACTGGCCTTCTCCAGTAATCATACTGGTGAATACCCCAACTAAAGAGCTTTCATCCAGCAACTGACAACCAAATTCAGAGATCCACAACCAAGCACCAGGCTAAGTGCCACACCCACAGCAGTGTCGCCTATATGACAACGATGCCTCTGGTCCAGAGGACACAGGCTGGGGGGTTCGTGCCGTTTGCGGATAGGCCTCCCGTGGTTCCTTAGCAATCAGCTCAGGTCATGAACTTGAACTCAAGATTATGTACTCACCGCTGTCATAGATGGTTAGCTGCCTCTGCTATTCTCTCCTGTTTCCTGATAATGTTCTTTGCTATACTTGGCCAAAACGTATAATTTTACCAGAGAACCCCTTGATGTTCCCGGGATTGATAATTCTGATAATGATACTAATGCAGTGCTCAAGATGCCTCCAGTGTTTCAAGCCCTTGTGCAAATTCTGGTTGTAAGCAAAATGAGATCAGTGGGAAGATGTTATGGATGAGTTACAGCAGTGAGAACTTCTCCTAAAAGGACTGATGATTTGGGGGAAACATAGGTTAAGATCCAGATGTTGTTAGGAAACCCCCATTCTGGGAATAAAGAAACTAGGAAAAAAATCCCTTGCAAGATTAGGCATTCTAACACATAAGGCTCATGGGTTAATAAAGTTTAGGATCAGGGATATATAGTGGGAGCCACCCAGGAGTACACCTGAGTCAACAGATGACCCCATTCCATACACAGAAAGTTATGAGGATGATAGTCATAAGTATATGATATTTGAGGGACAAAAGCAGAATTATTTAGCTCTACTATTTTTGGATAGGCTTGCTAGAGCCTAACCCCCATGGTGTTTGCTGCATGAGAAAGCACAAAGAAGTATATTGCAGCAGGTGCAGAGAACTGATTAGGCATATTTGGTCACTAGACGAAATAAAGAAAGGATGAGAAAAAAGAAGGGCCATGATAGCAAATGTGAGACAGAAACTTTCTATTCCTGGATAAAATGAAACCACTTGTTTGAGGTTTAAGTTTCCAAGGACAAGAGTTTCCCTTCTAAGGACATGTTATGTCTAATGTTCCTGATAATATGCTTTTCTTAAAAATCGCTGATGTGACTAAAAGAAGCTTTCATACTGTGCCAAGTAATGATACATGACCTTCTGGTTTGTTCTTTGTTTGAATACTATATAATGACAACATGAATTCAGTAAAGTTGCAGCAGATTCAAACCACTCCCTTGTGTGTTGTGTCTGTCATTCGCCTAACTTGTGCCTTCCAGGTACCAAAACCCTGATTTTCCCACGGTCTGAGGGGCTCCCCTGAGCCGGTCCGTGGCAGCTAAGCTCCGGGAATCCAGTCGGAGAGAGGGAAGAGGGAATACATGAGCAAGGGAAGTCAAAATCATGATGGAGAAATCTACAGAGACAACTGAACCAAGCTCATAAAAACTCATGAAATCTTGACTGGCAGCTGTGGAGCCTCCATGGGACCAAACTAGGCCCTCCATATATGGGAGACAGTGGTGAAACTGGATTATCTGTGAGGTACCTGGCAGTAGGACCAGAATCTAGCCCTGGTGGATGAACTAGCTTATTGGAGCGCATTTCCTATGGTGGAATGCTATGCTAAGCCTTAATACAGAGGGGAGGGGCTTGGTCCTGCCCCAACTTAATGTGCCACCTTCCCATGGAAGTCCTTACCATTGAGGGAGTGGATAGGAACTGGGCTAGAGAGGGGCAGAAGGAAGAGGGGTGTGGAGGAGAACTGTGGATGGAATGTAAAATGAAATTTAAAAAATAATAGACCATAAAAAAGAATGACAAGTAGGCCAATGGAATCATATGGAGGACCCAGTAATAAAGCACAAAGCTGTGCCCACTTAATTGTCTAAAAAGGAGACAAAAACTACTTTGGGAAAAAGCCCATTCAACAAATGGTGCTGGCAAAACTGGATTTCTAACTGAAGAATAATTAAACTAGATTTTTATCTCTCACCTTGTGCAAAACTCAATTCAAAATGAACCAAAGACCTTAATTTAAAGCCTGAAACACTAAAACTTAGAAAAAAATACAAGGGATATCCTTCGAGATATTTG
This sequence comes from Ondatra zibethicus, assembly GCA_004026605.1. Taxonomy (NCBI): domain Eukaryota; kingdom Metazoa; phylum Chordata; class Mammalia; order Rodentia; family Cricetidae; genus Ondatra; species Ondatra zibethicus. The sequence goes on along the minus strand of PVIU01005711.1, from coordinate 78,886 downwards.
AGCAGGCAAGACCTTCCCAAATAGAACATCAACAGCCCAGAAACCCTGGTAAAAGCAAGTTTCATTTCCTTCTAGCAAAGAAAACAGCAGGGTTAACAGACAGGACACAGAATGGGAGAGAAATCTTTACCAACTACACCTCAGGCAAGGAGCTAATATTCAGAATTTAAAAAGAATTACACAAATTAAATTCCAAGGAAATAAAACTACCAGTCAACATATGGACTAATGAATTGAATAGGCAGCTTTTTAAAAAAGAAATACATCTGGGTGGTAGTGGTGCATGCCTTTAACCCTAGCACTTGGGAGGCAGAGGCAGGAGGATCTCTGTGAGTTCAAGGCCAGCCTGGTCTACAGAGTGAGTTCCAGAATACCCAGGACTACACAGAGAAACCCTGCCTCAAAAGAGAGAGAGAAGAGAGAGAGAGAAGAGAGAGAGAGAAATACAAATGGCCAATAACTATTTCTCAAAGTGTTCAATTTCCCTAGTCTACAGGAAAATGCAAATCAATACTGCTGAGAGACACCACCTCATGCCACTCAGAATCAGAACTGGAGAGATGTGGAGAGAAAGGAATCCCTCCCTATTCACTGTGGGGGAGGGGGCAAACTAGTACAGCCATTGTGGAAATCGGTCTGGTGATTTCTCAAAAACTTAAAAGTAGACCTAGTAGATGACCCTGTTGTTCACTCCTGAGTGCCCATGCCCTACCATAGATCTCTGCACCCCCATGTTTACTGCTGTTTTAGTCACCAAAGCAAAAAACTGCAACCAGTCTAGCTAGCCATCAATAGATGAATGGATAATAAAAGTTTGGTATATATAAAAACAGAATACTACATAGCTCTAAAGAAAAATGAAGTTGTAAAATTTGCAAGAAAATGGATGGACTTATAATGTGTAATATTAAAAAAAATCATGCAGTCTCAGAAAAAAAAGCAATCCCTTTCATATGGAGAATTCAGCCAGTAATATATGTGTACATGTAAACACACTTTCTTGTGAATATAACATAACATGAAGAAAAGAGAACAAGAAAGGCTGGATATAAGGAGATCAGAAAAGACTGAATACAGGTGATGAACATGAGTTATGAAAGAGGATAAACAGCTACTTATTTTTTTAGTTCTGATTCTACCACGGATCCTTGGGTTGGTTGGTAGATATAAGTGCATGAAATATATTCAATCCTTAAAGTGTAAAATTTAATGGGAAGTGCTGTGGGATAAAGCTCTTGTACACTGTGATGATTTGTCACTCATACTGGTTTAATAAAACGCTGATTGGGCAGTAGCCAGGCAGGAAGAATAGGTGGGGTGAACAGACTAGGATGATTCTGGGAAGAGGAAAGGCAGAGACACAGATGTCAGCCAGCCACCAAGGAAGCAAGACATATAGAAAATGAGGTAACACCATGGTCATGTGGCAATAAATAGACTAATAGAAATGGGTTAATTTAAGATGTAAGAGCTATCTATAAATATGCCTGAGCCATTGGCCAAACAGTGTTGTAATTAACATAGTTTCTGTGTGATTATTCGGGTTTGATATAGTTTCTGTGTGATTATTAGGGTTTGGGTGGCCGGGAAATGAAAGAGCAGTCTCTGTTTACAGTGAAGCCTCTGCTTCCATTCTGAATGCTTATTCTAACTGTACAGAAACTCATGGAGAGGTAGACATTTTTGGTCTGGCTAACTTTGGTATGTGATTTTTTTATTTTTGTTTTTTGAGACAGGGTTTCTCTGTGTAACAATCCTGGCTGTCCTGGAACTAACTTTGTAGATCAGGCTGGCCTTAAACTCACTGAGACTCACCTGCTTCTGCCTCCCAAGTGTTGGGATTAGAGGCATGTTCCACCAACCCCTGGTAGTATATGATGTTTTTATGTGTTTGCAAATTGTTTATAATAAAGTTTATTTAAAAGTTTTTAAAGATAAAGACACCATCTCACAAATTGAAGAACGGATTACCTCAATCCATAAATGTTGTGGTAAATGCATGTGTAACAAAGTTCTATGTGTAATGAACTTACAAACAAAACAGAACCCACAGAAAACTTGCCAAATTCCTAAGAGCAAATTCCCCCTACAGCACATTAAATCTGAGAGAGACCTGAGCTGTATCTACAATGAGCATTTCTGTACCTGGTGTAAGGCAATACTGGAAGCATGCAGGTCAATAGCAGCCAGGGAGGGAATTCGAGATTCTGAAAGAGATTTGTTCTCCTTCTTTATTAGCCTAGAATTTCGAGCTAGATAAGAAAGAATCAAAAGCATAATAAAAAAAATTAGGCACTATTAGTTTTTCACTTTTTTTGTTTTGTTTTATGAGACAAGGTTTCTCTGTGTAACAGTCCTGGCTGTCCTGGAACTAGCTTTTGTAGACCAGGCTGGCCTTGAACTCACAGAAACCCTCTTGCCTCTGCTTCCCGAGTGCTGGGATTAAAGGTATACACCACTACCACTTGGTAGTTTTCCATATAAGTACTATACTATAAATGAGTAGACACATTAGCCTACTTAAGTATGCACATTACACATTTTTAGCATTGTTAGCTTAGCTTACAATTTAGCAACATAAACAAAAGGGCTGAAAAGAGTAGAAGCGCATAAACGTACCTAAGCCTTCTAAAGCTCTCAGTTCAGGGAGATGATTATAGTTTAGTTCAGGCAGTCGCACATCTGCTTTGGAATACTCCTTCCTTTTCTTACTTGCCTGAAGGAGGTACTTTTCACTAGAGACCTGATTATCAGAATGATTAGCACACATCAGCTTTGAGATAAGCTAGGCTTTCATTCTCTTGTAACTACTATATTCATATACTCAGATGTGTGATTTCAAGGGCTGGACATTACTGACACAGAAAACAGTTTCACCAGTCAATTTATCAAATTTGCTAACAAGTACAAAAACTGATTGTTCTCTATTTCTTTTCTCCTCTTTGCCAATCTTCAGTAGAAGCCCCAGCAAGCAACAGGCAGCAGAAGATGGGCCTGCCTTGCTGGTTCTTTAACCAGCAGGGTCAGTCTTACAACACCGCCTGGGCTTTATAGCAAACAGCTGCCATTCTTTACCTTAATTATGACCAGTTGGTCTTCATATACATGATCCAACCCCCAACTTCTGTCTCAGTATAATCTTGTTACTCAGCTTTTGATGCCTATACTGCAGACAGGTAGGTATAGCTCTCAAGCAGCTTTAACAGGCTAAGCATCCTCTAATTGATGGGATGGATCAGTGAGGAAAACAAAAGCTCAAATTACTGAGCCAGAAGCTAACCTTCCATTGCAAAGAGACAGACAATACATAACACACAGAGGGTACTGGGCATACACAGTGGAGGAGAATTAGGTAAGGAGAGGGTGTAGACAGTGATGGAGGACTAGATGCCATATTAAAATGAGTTCAAGAATAAAGAAGTTCTCAAAATCTTCTTAATGGACTAAAGAGGACAAAAAGCATCTGTTGGATTGTCTAGGGGAATAATATTCTAAAGGAGAAACAGTAAGTGTAAAAGCCCAAAGGCATGGGTATATCTGGCCATCATATAAAAGTAAAAAGGAAATCTTGAGTTGGAACTGATCGAGGAACATAACAGACAGAGATGGAATACAGGGCTAGGGACTTGATTCATGCAAAAATACCTAGAAGGACTCTGGCCTTTACATACAGAATAGAGGCCAATAGTTTTAATCAGAACAAAAAGGTGGACTTGGTATGGTCCTTCCCACACTATCTCTGACGCATATACATGCTTCTCACATTTAAATCTGCCACTGTGCTTGGCTGGTTGCTCAGTTGGTTGTTTGGTTTTTCAAGACAGGGTTTGTTTTTTATTTTTTATTTATTTATTTATTTATTTATTTATTTGTGTGTGTGTGTGTGTGTGTGTGTGTGTGTGTGTGTGTGTGTGTGTGTGTGTGTGTGCAGCCCTGACTATCCTGGAACTAGCTCTATAGATCAGGGAGGCCTCGAACTCACAGAGATCTGCCTGCCTCTGTCTCCCAAGTTCTGGGTTAAAGGTGTACGCCACCACTGCCTGGCTTGCCATCATGTTTTTGCCTTGCTGATCTACTAGACCATGAGTGCCATTGAGTCAATTCAGTTCCAGTGTCTTACATACAATAGAATGATCATAGATGGTTCTTAAGTGATTATATAAAATACTTTCACTAAAAATCTAGTAAGATAATAAAACAAAGTATCTTCTTGTTTGCTCTTTAAAAAGAACTCAACTGCAAGCATTAGGTTAAGAAAATGAATTTATGTTGCTGAAAATAAATGAGATTTCATTTTAAGAGAATCTTTCATTCAGACTTAAAAAATTTATTTAAACAACGGGAATTTCAAATTACAGCTGTCACAAGTTAGGATAGTATTGTATAATTCAGATTTTACTCTGTGTCTCCAAATAAAACTCTTAATTCTTCATTCTCATGCTTAGACAAGTGCAGGTCTGGAGGTGACGAGTGTTTGCTCTTTTGCTGCTGAGAACAGTTACTTACGGATGTGGTCACATTCATGTTATAGATCCCTGATGGGGAAGGTTGGCTTGCTTTAACAAATGGATTACAGTATTTCTTAGTTTTCTCATCCACTCTGTAACAAATTGTTAAGTTAGAATCATTAATAATTATTTTATTCAAACACAAAACCAATGACATCATGCTAAAAGATATGCAATTTAATACCTATTCTCAAGTATACAACACACAGACATCTGATCAAATATCCTGCCTCTGATGACATTACTCCGGCTTCCCACAGCTGCCCCTTTCAGGAACAAGCCCAAAGGAGCGTCTTATGACATTACATGCTCACCACCATTCCACGCAGCAGCAGCCACCAACGCCAATTAGTCCTCTTATTAATGACAGTCTTTCATGTTATTAAACAGCTATATATTCTCTTTATCATAAACAACAGTAAGATCATACTTTCTTAGGACTTAGGTGAATTCTTTCCTTTTTTTAAGCAAACTAATAATTTTTAGCACAAGAGCATCATATTTAAACAGCTACTTTATAAGTAGAAATTGCAGTCAGAATTCTGACAGTAAAACCATGTGAACAAATTAGCAAGCATTTTTTTTTTTGGTCTCATCTCCCACTCATACCTGTAACTCTGAACTCCAGGAATAGTCCCCATCCCAGCAGTGATGCCAGGAGCAACTGCAGAAAGATTGTGTGTGAGTGGAGGAATCGCCATGCCTGGGTTTCTTGGGTGGTCAATGCTGACATTACTGCAGTCTCTGAGGCTTGTGGAAGGCAAGCCTTTGATGTGGCTTGTCCCATTGTCATGGAGACAGCCTGCATTTGAAGCTCTACTTCCTTTTTCAGTTTTCTCACCATCAATTTTTGACCCTTTTATTTTAAGCGCTTTAGAATCCTTCATTTTGGGATCAGCATTAGTATCCTGAACATTGATAAAGATATTAAAAAGTTAATAATCTGACAAGAAACTTCACACCCTTATTCTACCTGTGGAATTAAAATTAAAATCAAGATTCTTATTCAAATAGTTATTGTGATAATACAAGAATATTTATTTGATACATTATCAACTTGATAAATGATAGGTAGGTAGGTAGATAGATGATGGGTAGATGATAGACAGATACACAGACAGATAGATGATGGATAGACAGACAGGCATACAGACAGACTGACAGACAGACAGACAGATAGATAGATAGATGATGGATAGATGGTAGATAGATGGTAGAGAGACAGAGAGAGGCAGGCCTGTGGCTGTGCATATACATTTTAGTAGGAAGGAAAACATGGAAGAGGAATAGAGATTGCTGCTTTTGGCTCTTACGTACTCAGAGTCAGAGAGCATAAAATTGAAAACTCTTCTTTTGTTTCACTTGATAATAGTAGAAACATTAATTTTTTTCTTTTTTTTTTTTTCTTTTTTTGCTTTTCGAGACAGGGTTTCTTTGTAGCTTTGGAGCCTGTCCTAGAACTAGCTCTTATAGACCAGGCTGGCCTCGAACTTAAGAAATCCGCCTGCCTCTGCCTCCCGAGTGCTGGGATTAAAGGCGTGCACTACCACCACCCAACCTGAAAAGTAAATTTTTAACTATCAGAATCACAAATTTAAAATGTTATAAAAATTCTGAAAATAATATTTTCATTTTCTATTATTAAGGAAGGAAAGCAGACTAAGTTGGGAGTGCTTGTCCCTGGGTGTGCACGTGTCTGCACCCCAGTGTTCTATGGACATGGACTACTTCTTGGATGCATGTGTGGAACTGAAACTCTCTGCAGAGGCTGCATCTACAGTAAAGATTTTGCAGACTGACTCTGGATGAGAAACTGTGACTGTAGAGAGACAGATGTAGGTCTGAAGACAAAATTACCTTGGATTATCTTAGTCCTTTAATAGCATTTAAATTCTGTAGCTGACCCAGCTTCCTTAAGACTATCAGGTAAACTCTTAGATTGTATTGCTAAGCACAATGGACCTCTAGCCTCTACCAAAAACTAAAGGTTATAAACTAACATGTGAAAAGCGCAGAAAGACTTCCTGCTGTAGTCTACCTACCTAACACCTACCAGTGTGTTTAGTAACTTTTGTTCTGTGGCTATAAAGTTCTCACAGCAAAACGTCATTCAGGATAACTAAAAGCCATGTTCCTGGAGCATGGTAACTCATCCTTGGCCCAGAATATGCCATTTCCTTGTGTCCTACAAGTCATTATTTTATGTAAGGTGACTTTCTAAGAACACTAGTGCACTTTCTAGTCCCTGCTGAGCATTTAAAACAGAATGTGTTAAGGGTTTTTATTTAAGGTAGTGTCTACAGGAAAGAAATGATCCTTTTGCTTGTTTGGCTTTTGCAACCAGTTTGAAAGTTAACAATTTGCTCAGTGTTTTAAAACTTTAAAATCTTCATTATTGGGTGGGAGAGATGGCTCAGTGGTTAAGAGCACTTTCTGCTCTGCAGAAAACAAGGGTTTGCTTCTCAGCACCCACATGATGGCTCTCAAACCATCCAAAATTCCAGTTCCAGAGGAGCCAATGCCCTCTTCTGACCCCACAGGTACCAAGCCTGTATGTGCTTCGCATACACATAAGCTAAACACTCACACATAAAATAAAGTGAATAAATCTAATTTTTAAAAATTTAAATCTTCTGCCACGTGGTGGTGGCACACCTTTAATCCCGCACTAAGAAGGCAGAGGCAGGTAGATCTCTCTGAGTTTGAGGCCAGCCTCATCTACAGAGCGAGTTCTAGGACAGGTTCCAAAAGATACTCTTTTCCAAGAGAAACCCTGTCTTTAAAAACAAACAAACAAACAAAATTAAATCATCATTTTCCTCCATAAATTTAAACCTTAAAACATGAACACTTACCTGGACCACAAGCGTCTTTCTTTCTTCACCTAAGGTACCATCTTTTTCTTTCTTTCTGTTTTGAGATTTTTTGGGTAGAGAATTATTCCTGGCATCTTTCTCTATTTTTAACTGCAATTCTTGAGAAAACCTATATAAAAGTACATGTCTCAATTAAAATAACATTATATGAGAAAGATAAACCTAGAAAAAAATCAAGATAATCATTTAAGATTCCGTGTTAAACTAATCCATTTTGTTTAAAATGAGAAAAATCACATTCCATGTGAACAGTTCCTAAAAGCCTTTGGATGTGGGAGTCTTTCAGGAGTCTTAGCATGAGAATGTCTGCACCACCCTACACACCAGTCCTGATGGCGGCAAACAATGTGGATGAGGCCGCTGGCATCCCACCAAGAGCTGAGGTACCTGCAGCGAGCGACCCATGCAGCACTCCTGTGCTCCTCACAGCCACACAGAGTGTTTGTGTGGGGGAGGGGACTTAAGGATGCTCACGATGAAGCAGTGAAAGAGTTAATTTTATTAAAGCGAAATGAAGCCATGAACACTTCTCATCAGATTCTGTGTGATGAGAAGAGAAATTCCTATGGTGTGTAGTGGCTGACTTAAGAGCACTTGAATGACTGGCTACCCTAGCACAGGTCAAGCCACACAAGTTTTTCATGTAATATTTACACTTGAAAGGCTAACTGAAAAGCCATGCTTATTTAGATGGGTATGTAGCAGACATTTTGCTTTGAAAATGAACAAGGTGAGCTAGTCATTGCAAGGAAAGAAACTGATAATATTTCTGTGAATAATAAAATTCAAACTTTCATGTGAGAAATTACAACTCTATTAACTTGGGATCTTTGAGGTCTTCCCATAGTTCAAAAGTTTTCTGATAAAATGGAGCATAATTTTTGATATTATATTATGACATATCAACATTTTTAAGGTTCACATAATTCAGTGTTACCAATGTGCTTCAAATGAGGAAAGTATGTCATGAAAGCATGCACAGATAAAACATCAATTCAGAAGATCAGACAAAAATGGATTTTAATCAACAGAGAAGGAAAAGTCATTGGCATGGTTTAAATTTCACAATGCAACCAGTCCTTTAGAAAGCACTACAGAGGACTGGAGAGATGGCTCAACAGTTAAGAGTGCTTGCTGCTTTTCCCAAAACGCATACTCAATTCCCATTACCCACACCACGTGGCTAACAACTGCCTGTAACTGCAGCTCCACAGCATCTAACACAATCTTCTGTATTTATGGGCACACACACATGACAGACAAAGGCACACATACATACATACATACAAACAAATAAACATAAGGTTAATTTTAAATAAAAGAACTACTGCAGCTGAGCTGGGCATGGTGTAAATTCCAGCACACAGGAGGCCAAGGCAGGAAAATACTGACTTTGGGAGGAGCCTAGGCTACATAGTGAGTTTCAGATCAGCCAGAAGTACAGTGTAAGACCCTGCCTCGAATAATAAAAATAAGAAGAGAAAAAGAAAGAGACCAGGGGAGAGAAGGAGGAAAGGGGGAAGAAAAGGAAGAAATAAGGAAGAAGCTAACAATGCCAGGTTTTGGTATATTATTAAAGTTTGACGTACAATCAAAGAATACTAAATTACCTCAAAAGACTATTAAAATACTTTCCCACTTTTCTAGATATGCATTTGTTTTGTGCAACCAAAATAACATACTATAGGGCTGGAGAGATGGCTCAGCGGTTAAGAGCATTCATTGCCTGCTCTTCCAAAGGTCCTGAGTTCAATTCCCAGAAACTGCATGGTGGCTCACAACCATCTGTAATGAGATCTGGTGCCCTCTTCTGGCCTGCAGGCATACATGCAGACAGAATACTGAGCATATTGTATACATAATAAATAAATAAATAACATACTATGGTGTTCACTAATGACTATAGAAGCAAATACAAGAATCCAGATATCGTCTATTAAGGTAGATTTTAAAAGAGATTTGTAAAATGATGAAGCTTTAGGGCTGGAAAGATAACTCAGCAGTTAAGAGTGCACTGTCGGCTGGAGCGATGGCTCAGAGGTGAAGAGCAATGACTGCCCTTACAGAGGACCTGAGTTTGGTTCCCAGAACCCATGTTGGAAACCATGCCTATAACTCCAGTTCTAAGGATCTGCCGCCCTCTTCTGGCCCCCGAGAGCACATCTACTCATGTGCACATACACAATTCAGATACACATGCAAAGACATAATTAAATACATATTTATGCTGTGCACATATAACAGATATACAGCACTGTCACAGCCACTCTTCTCCTGGTTCTTGTTCAGTAGCTGAGCTAATACTAACATCTGGATCAGCACTGGCATCTACAAGCCTGGCACCTTAAGGACTAGCGCATCAGCACACTGGCATGATAGGCAGCATCACTGGACCAGGTGTGGCATGAGTCTAGCAGCAACAGGAGATGGCAACTGTGCAGATGCAGCAACATAGGAATTAGTGACCAGAATGGTAGGTGTCATCTCAGAAGACAGAAGAAGAAATGCAAAGAGATTGTTTCATGAAAACCTGCAGCTCCAGGTACACAGGAAACCACCCCCTAGGAATTACGCTATTGCTAAGGGTGAATGGAGTAGGACACAGATAACTCACATCCTGCGAGGGAGGTAGTAATATATATGACACTGAGACTGTGGAGGAGACTTCCCTCTGACCCTGTTCCTACGGCCTGCAGAGCAGAGGCCAGCACTATGGTACTGTACCTCTCAGCAAATCCATCCATTTGAAAGAAATCATGGTGTAGAAGGTCAGCACAGAAGGGCCTTTTGTCTGGGTCAATATGCAAGCATTTCTGAAAAATCAAGAACATATACAAGTCTTCTTCAAGAAGAGCTGTATACATTTAGATTTCTTCTTTCTACCCAATGAACAGAAAACAGCACAAATCACAATAGTGACCACCAGTGGTTGTTATGTCACAAACAAGACTCAGCATTCAGTGTCTGCAGGTGTAAATGAATGCACAAGTTCCTAAGAAGCAGTCTGTCCAAGGAACAAATTTAGAATCATCTGAGGAAATTGTTGACCTAAAAGATCAAGTAGGGAAGGGGAATGGGAGGGAGGGAGGTAGCGAAGGGGAATGGGAGGAAAGGAGGGAGGGAGGGAAGGGGAATGGGAGAGAGAAGGAGGGAGAGAGGAAGGGAAAGAGGGAAGCACATGTGTGAACCAAGTATCCATACTATACATATTTCCTATCACAAAGAAGGAAAAGGACAATTACCTTTGCTAGATTTATGACAACTTCAGGGAGCTTGGGATAGCGGCACTCCAAGGGTTCTGTTTCTGTGTCTTTGATCTCAGGCAATCTTACTCCAGCAAACACAGGGTTTTTATAAAACAGCTCCTGGTGTCTTGGAATTAAATTACCTGGGGAAAAACCCAGCACCCATCTTCGTCAGTAATAGTCGACAGAAATGGCGAAGAGACGGTGACGTAGGGAAGCAGTGAAAACAGTCAGCTGACAGTGGGACTCAGTGTGCAAGATCAGCCTAGACAGACCTGCTACTGTAAAGACAGAGGGACTCTGCGTGTGCAAGATCAGCCTAGACAGACCTGCTACTGTAAAGACAGAGGGACTCTGTGTGTGCAAGATCAGCCTAGACAGACCTGCTACTGTAAAGACAGAGGGACTCTGTGTGTGCAAGATCAGCCTAGACAGACCTGCTACTGCAAAGGCCTTAAAAGCCTTTATAGTGGGTTTAACACAAGACAGCTCAAAAAAACAAACACTGCTTTTCTAACATATTCATCTAGAAAATTAAAGACTTGTGAAGAAACAGGAAGGATGGGTAGAAAATAGTTTTGTCCCTCTAGATGAAGTACTCTGCTTCTGTCTAACAGTAAAAAATATCATGTCCCCAAAACAATGAAGACAGAGTCACATGGACAGAATCTAACTTAGATAAATCAGCTCCTTTTATTCAGATTATGTACAGATATCTAAATTCAAATTTGAGCATTTTAATCTTTTTCAATTTTAATACCTATTATATCATGAGATATATAATTTAAAAAGTTAAATTTTATGAACTTTTTATTATACTAATACACTGTAAATACTATATAAGTACAATATTGAGGAAATAGTGAAAAGAATAATGTACATATTCAGATGCAACCTCTTTATTGTTCCTCCCTCCTCCTTGTGATACAGCAGTAATATGAAAATTCTACTAAGAAATCATATAATACTTAATAAATTCCTAGTCTTAGAACTTAAAACCAAATAAATTAAATTATCCCAAATATCTTCCTATTATTTCCATTTTAAAATATTAGAATATGAATTTTATATTCCAGCAAACATAAAGCAAACATAATTTCATCCAAAGAACTAAGAATGAAAGACAAAATCTGGAGAAGTGAGTCATAGGCATGGTGACACTCATCTGCAGTCACAGTCACGGTGACACAAATCTGTAGTCATAGCCTTGGGAGGCTGAGGCAGTAAAGACTGAGAAGCTTAGGCAGAAGAATGGAGAGTTGGGGATATCCTGAGCTACAAAGTGAGACCCTTGTCTCAGAAAACAGAAGACAAAAATAAAATGCAAGACAACATTAAGTTATCTCATAAGTTTTGTGTCTCTCATCTTATCCTAGAGATGAAGATGAGGATGAAGAGGATAGCTGGATTTCACCAAATGCTCACTGACTCAATAGATAAAAAGGGATGATTACATCTTCTCTTTCTAGGGGGGCTGGAGGTAAGCATGATTCAGAACCAGGCTCGAGGATAGCAACATTTCTGAGTTATTCTGAACTCTCACTACACTGCCTTGTTATAATTTTTGTAGAATTTTAAAATCACCAGTGACTTTGAGCAACATCAAGATGGCTGATTGTATGCTAATACATTCCTTGCTAAGGTAATTTTTAAATTTTCCTGCCTATTAGATTTATGATTCTCCTTATCTTCCACAATCACCCCCTTTTCTCTTACACTGATCAGCCTTCCTAGAGATGCAAGTGTGTGCACACACATGTGCATACATGTTTGTGTGTGTTTATGTATGTAAATATGTGCATAAGTGTGTGTGCACATGAATGTGCAATGAGTGTCTCTGTGTGTGCATGAGAATGTGTGCAGTGTGTGTACATATGTGTGTGTATATGTGTGCTTCCTATTTGTTTCCTACTTTCACCTAAAATAAGCATCATGGGTTTTTTTTGGTTTTTCAAGACAGGGTTTCTCTGTGTTGCTTTGGAGCCTGTCCTGAAACTAGCTCTTGTAGACCAGGGTGGCCTCGAACTCACAGAGATCTGCCTGCCTCTGCCTCCTGAGTGCTGGGATTAAAGAAGTGAGCCACCACCACCCAGCATAAATAAGCATCATCTTTAAGGTATCATAACAATAAACACACAGAGAAAAAAAACTGTAAAATTTAAATCACAGATGTATACTCTTACCTAAACATGTCATAATATGGTGTAGCTGGTCAATATCAGATTCTCCTGGAAATAGGGGCTGTCCCATGAGCATTTCAATGACGAGACAACCAATGGCCCAGACATCAACAGCCCTGGGAAAAAAGTGAGGTGATGTAAGACATAGCATCCTGACACCTTCCCATGCCTGTATCTTCTTGGCACTGAGAGGCACAGAAGTAAACCTGGTCACTTAAAGTCATTTCTCTATAAGAATTCAAACCCTCTATTTTAATATGAGAGATACCTAGAAGCTTCTGAAAAGCCACAATGGCTATGTGTACTTTATTCTGAAAATAAGACTCTGCAGCTGCCACTGAACACCTGTGCACCCTCCATCCCTTCATCACTCACTCTAACAAGGCTATCAGTATAGTTCTCAGGACACTAAAAAAAGCACAGCAGAGAAAAGAAGTGGTCACTGACAACAGAGTAACAATGAACTATCCTAACCATCAGAACTAAAATAACATGCCAGCATAGAGCCAGCAACTCTGAAGTTGCCCATTCATGGCTGAATTATAAAATACTAGAAAAATTATAACAGTGAAGTAAAATGAAAACTCAATAATTCAAAAAAGATTACTGGATGTCTAATATCATCAAAAATTATAGAAATTATTTTAGGAAAATTTCTGCCAAAAGTAAAATTTATAGTCTTCCCCTCTTATAAAGACAACTTACATTTTGAAAATCTTTTTTTTAAAAATGTTTTCTTTATTATTTATTTTGTATACAATATTCTGCCTGCATTACACCTGCAGAGCATCAGATCTCATTACAGATGGTTGTGAGCCACCATGTGGTTGCTAGGAATTGAATTCAGGACCTTCGGAAGAGCAGTCAGTGATCTTAACCTCTGAGACATCTCTCCAGGCCCATTTTGAAAATCTTTAAATAATATTTTACTCTTATGTTGCCCTTCATAACTTTAAGTTCTCTAATCAATATTTAACCTCTCTGTTTTTTCGAGACAGGGTTTCTCTGTAGCTTTGGAGCCTGTTCTGGAACTAGCTCTTGTAGACCAGTCTGGCCTTGAACTCACAGAGATCCACCTGCCTCTGCCTCCTGAGTGCTGGGATGAAAGGCATGCGCTACCCCGCCCTGCTCAACTTTTAATTAAATTAAGTGTACATGCATGAGGGTGTGTACATAAGCGCAGATGCCCAAGGAGAGCAGAGGCATCAGACTCTTGATGTTGGAGCTGCAGGCAGTTGTGAGCCACCAGAGTGGGTGCTGGAAACTCAGATGCCCTCTGTGCTTGCTGGACCACCCCTCCAGACACTAACAAATATATTTCTTTCTGACCATTCAAATAACTCAGTTTCCCTTTAAAGTAAGTATATCCACCCCAGGTTATATCACTAGCTTTTTGTTGGTTAGTCCTGGCATCCTGTAGAATAAAACCAGGATCTCGGGACTGGAGAGATGGCTCAGAGGTTAAGAGCATTGCCTGCTCTTCCAAAGGTCCTGAGTTCAATTCCCAGCAACCACATGGTGGCTCACAACCATCTTTAATGGGGTCTGGTGCCCTCTTCTGGCCTGCAGGCATACACACAGACAGAATATTGTATACATAATAAATAAATATTAAAAAAAAAACAAACCAGGATCTCACTGCATCAGGCAAGGACTCCACTAAGCCACCCAGCCCTCAAAGGAAATTTTAAAAAGAACTTCCAAAGAGAATGTACTAGGGATTGTTACAAACCACTCACTAAAAATTGAATCAAGGCCTGCCTTTCAGTGTAAAATGGATCATTCATTACAGACACATCCCACTCTTGAAGACTCTGCATCTGCACCCTCATTCCTGACTCTTACTTGCCATACTTGACGTCACCAACCAGCAGTTCTGGAGCTCGGTACCACCGGGTGGCCACGTAGTCAGTGTAAACCTCCCCAGGAGCTGCCAATGTCCGTGCAAATCCAAAGTCACATAGCTTCACAACACCAGACTGAGAGACTAATATGTTCTCGGGCTTTATGTCTCTGTGTATGATCTAAGACAAAACACACACAGAGGATAAAATATGTTAAATTAATGGGGGCGTGGCTGCCACGAGCAGGGCACCACTGCTTGTTCCTGCTGGGGCATGACACAAGGGGGACAACAGAGAACATCCATACTACATAAAATACATATCATTAACCAGCAAATCAACTTTCAGTCAATTACTACTGTCAAGACCAAGAAATAACCGTGTTGTTGAAGACTAGGGGTAGTCAGGGAAAATTTTTATGGAAGAGATAAGCTTTATGATAGGTTTTTAAATATAATATGTTAGCAACCACTTGACCATGCATGTGTTAGGCACTACTTGAAGTTTTACATACTTTAACTAATTTTAATACACAATCCCCCTGAAATGGGTGCTATGATAGTTTCCACTTACAGAGGGCTGGGAATAGGCAGTAGAGGCATAGGAGTGTAAGGAGAAAACAGGGTACAGAAACATAACCTAGGAGAATTTGAGAGTGGAGTAGGAAAAAGCAGTGTGACCTCAGGAAATGCTACTGCTTTGATGTAACTCATAAATTAGAGTGAGGTTCTCTCATGAAAAATGAACAATTCTTTTTTATAACTGGTTTGCCATCAGAACACCACTAATTCAAAGACAAAATGGGAAAGAAAAAGACTCATAGAAACATCGTCATTACTGGACATGCGATCTAGGGATGTGGTGGAATTGGCAAACAAACCACCACAAAGTTTAAGAAGGAGGCTGCCGAGCAGGAGAAGGCTCCTTCAAGTACGCCTGTGTCTGGGGCAAACTGAAAGCTGAATGACAGCTGCAATAACTGCTGACATCTCCTGCAGAAGTGTGAGACCAGCAAATACTGGGTGACTATCATTGGTGGCCTAGGACACAGAGATTTAATCAAAACCATGATTACAGGCCAAGCTCATGCTGACTGTGTTGTCCTGATTGCTACGGCTGATGTTGGTGAACTTGAAACTGGATCTCTAAGAATGGGCAGACCATTGAGCATGCCCTTCTGGCTTAAACATTGGGCATCAATCAGCTAATTGTTGGTGTCAACAAAATAGATTCCACTGACCCACCCTACAGCCAGAAGAGATGGGAAGTAATGTTAAGGAAATCAGCACCTACGTTACAAAAATTGGCCAGGGAGTAGGAATTATATACGCGGGGAGGAAATCAAGAGCATGACAGGGAAACCCACAGAGACAGCTGACCTGAGCTTGTGGGAGCTCAAAGACTCCAGCTAGGGAGTTGGCATGGGACCAACCTGGGCTCTCTACATGTGGGTGATAATTACATAGTCTGGTCTGTGGGGCCCCTAGCAGTGGGACCAGGGTCTGTCCCTGGCACATGAGCTGGCTTTTTGAAACCTATTCATACCCTATGATGGGATGCCTCATTCAACCCTGATGCAGGGGTGGGGGGCTTGGTCCTTCCTCAACTTGATACGCCATGCTTTGTTGACTCCCATGAGAGGCCTTACCCTTTCTGAGGAGTGGAAGGGGGTGTAGAAAGGAAGTGGAGGGAGGGAATGGGAGGAGAGGAGGAAGGAAAACTGGTTGATATGTAAAATAAATTTAAAGATTAATTTTAAAAAAGAGAATTGGCTACAACCCTGACACAGTAGCATTTGTACCAATTTCTGGTTGGAATGGTGACAACATGCTGAGCCAAGCACTATAATATAATATGCTTTAGCTCAAGGGACAGAGTGTCACCCAGAAAGATGGCAGTGCCAGTGGGACCACACTGATGGAAGCTTTGCAACTGGCCCTCCAGGATGTCTATGATATTGGTGGCATTGTTACTGTCCCTGTGGGCCAAGGGAAGACTGCTATTCCCAAACCTGCAGGGTGGTTACCTTTGCTTCAGTCAATGTCACAACAGAAGCATGGTCTGTTGAAATGACAATGAAACTTTGAGTGAAGCTCTTCCTGGTACAGTGTGAGCTTCAATGTCAAACATGTGCTTGTCAAATATGTTAGACATAGCAATGTTGCTGGTGACAGAAAAAACGACCCACAATGGAAGCAGCTGGCTTCACGGCTCATGCGATTATCCTGGATCCCCTACCCCCGGGTCAAATCAGCCCTATGGCCCTGCACTGCACTGTCATACAGTTCACACAGCTTATAGGCTTGCGGAGTTTAAAGAAGAGTGACTGCTGTTCTGGCAGGAAGCTGGAAGATAGCCCTAACTTCTTCAAATGCCTAAGGAAAGGAGCATGGTGTTTGTTTGTTTGTGTATTTTTGGTTTTTTGGGGGGGCATTGTTTTTATTGAACTATTTTTTTTCACTCTCCTTCCTTCCTCTCCTCTCCCCTTCTATCCTCTCCTATGGTCCCCATGCGAAAGGAGTGTGTTTTATGAACCATTTTGTGTGTGTGCGTGTGTGAGTGTGCACACATGTGAAAATTTTAATGGAAACAACTTGACCAAATATCTGTCACAGAAAATGATTTTCATTGATACTTCATAACTGTAACTTTACAGTTGTGACTCATAATGTAAATATCTGTGTTTTTTGATGGTTTTCAGAGACTCCTATGAAAGGGTCATTCAGCCCCCCAAGGGGTTGAGAACTACAAGCTGAGAACCACTTAAACAAAACAAGTTTAATGAGAGAAAATAAAAAACCTTTTGTATAGATACAGAAATGCTCTAAATGTGGAGGCAGTCAGTATTAAAATATTAAATCCTGTACCTTGAAGACAGGATGCATGGTTAAATATAGGCTGATCAGTCATAAGGATATAAAAAATAAAGGGGCAGAGAAGCATATATAAGCAGAATACACTGAAATACTCTTCAACAGAAAGCAAGACCATGGAAGCAGAGGCAGATGGATCTGAATTCAAGGCCAGCCTGGTCTATAGAGTGAGTTCCAGTACATCCAGGGCTACACAGAGAGACCCTGTCTCCAAAAGAGAGAGACAGACAGACAGATAGGGGATAAAGAGAGAGAGAGCAAGCCAGCTAATGATACCACCATATGCTAACTTCCTTGGTCATCCTACTCTTAGGACAGGATGAACATAGAGTGCACTCACCCAAAGCTAAGTATTTCAGACTCACTGGGAGGAAACTGTGGTTTTTGTGGTGTGGGAGGTTCTTCTGTATTTGTGTTGCTTTCATTGGTGAATAAAGAAAACTGCCTTGGCCTTTTGATAGGGCAGAAATCAGGTAGGCAGAGTAGACAGAACAGAATGCTGGGAAGAAGGTAGTGTGGCAGACACCATGGTTCTCCTGCCCGAGACTGATGCTGGTTAGAGCTTTCCTGGTAAGCCACAACCTCGTGGTGAACACAGATTAATAGA
Organism: Ondatra zibethicus; assembly: GCA_004026605.1. Lineage (NCBI taxonomy): Eukaryota > Metazoa > Chordata > Mammalia > Rodentia > Cricetidae > Ondatra > Ondatra zibethicus. Next base: position 60,753 of record PVIU01005711.1, on the reverse strand, counting down.
AATGGGTTAGATCAAGAGTGAGAGTTGGCCAAGAAGAGGCTAGATATAATGGGCCAGGCAGTAATTTAATTAATACAATTTCCGTGTGGTTATTTCGGGTGGAAGCTAGCCGGGCGGCTGAGAGCCGGGTGCCGGGAACCGGAAATGCAGCCTGCTCCTCTTACTACATTTTTGTTTGTTTTTAATTATTTCTTTTAATTTTTTGAAACTATAAGTATACAATTTCCCTCTTTTCATCTCTTCAATCCCTCCGTTATATTCCTCCTTGCTATCAAATTTGGGACCCCTTAATCATTAGTTGTTGTTATATAAATATGTATTTCTAAATACAACTTATTTAGTCTGTATAATGTTACTTATATGTATTTTTTTAGAGCTGGCCATTTGGTATTGGAGAGGTTATTTTTTAACTAGAAGGATTCATCAATGTCTCTGACAGTAACTGTGGCAGTGAGTCTTGATTATCAACTTGAAGGGACAAACCTTTGGCTATGTCCATAAGGTCAGTTTAAGAGACATTTAACTGAAGTGAGACCTATCCTGAACATGGGGGACACCATTCCATGGGCTGGGGTCCTGGGCTGAATCAAAGGGACAAGCAGTCTGAGCACCAGCTTCACTCCTCTACCTCCAGACTGCCACACAATGCGACCAGCTGCCACCTCCTTTCCTGCCGCCATGACTTCCCTGCCATGATGGATTGTACTCTTAAATGTGCACCAGATCAGCCCAGCCTTCTTTAAGTTGCTTTGATCAGAGATTATGTTACAGCAATGAGAAAAATTACTAATGCACTAAAACTTCATACTGATCCAATTCCTGCATATCCAACAAATTATATATCATGTAGTCTGTTCCTATGACAACATATCTCTGACTTATTAAGATGGCATTCAGTTTCCTGAGCTTGACTAATGTGAAGTTTTATTATAAAAACAATGTCAAAACTGTATTTCTCAAAAATCAATTTTCTGAGAGTGGATCATTAATTTAGAGGATTCACAAGGAAAGCCAATATTTCCCTAGGTCCAAATTAAACTAGATGTCTCCACTGAATAATTTGTACATACATATACAAAGATATAGTCACCCTGAAGTACATAATGAGAGTAGACAACAAGAAGACCCTACAAACTGCAGATGATAAATAAGAAAGGGAAAACAACCAAATGTTCAGGTAAATTATTTTTTCTTTTACTTACTTATTATTTATTTGTGCTTCAGTCTGAGTGTGGTTCATGTGTGTGAGCATGTTGGTGAGGGCCTTAGCATCCTGAGGCTGGAAGCACAGGTAGTTTGAAGCCCTCTGATGTGAGTGCTGGAAGCCAGTGCAGGCTCTGGAAGAGTGGTGAGCAGGAATGACTGCCACATCGTCTCTCCAGCCCCACATATTTTCTGAGAGAAGAGTGTCATGTGGCCTAGGCTGGCCTCCAACTTGCTACTTAGCCACTGTCCTGGCCTCTACCTCCCAAGTGTTGGGATTCCTGAAATGCTCAGAATCACACCCAGGCCTTTGCCTATACTAGGCAAGAACTCTACCAATGGATTATCTTCAGTTTTCAAACTATACACCACTATCACTCATGATAGTGACTGTAATCACAAAGAGGTATTATATAAAATATTTTGTAAAACTGTAAAAGCATATGTTGAGTTACTCATTTTATGCCCTGTAGGTGATTTTCTACGACATTCAACAGACAAAAAAATGTTGCTATAGACTAGATGAGAAGAACAGAGGTTTTCATATTCTTATACTTTACAAGTAGGCAAAAAAACATGAGTCAGCAAAACATATACTACTTGGTATATACTTCAAATTTTCCTAATCCACTTAGCAAATGTTATGTTAAAAAGAAAAATGGCCAATGAACAAATGTTTAAGTCTAGTTTATTAGTGAAGTATTTAGTATTCTAGCATTCTTCGGGGCTAGAGAGATGGCTCAATGGGTAAAGGTACTTGCCACCAAGCATGACAACCTAAAACCAATTCCCTAGATTGACATAGTAGAAGAGAACAGACTCCTGCAAGTTTGTACACTGTGACAACATGGGCACACACACAATCAATCAACTGGTGTACAAAAGGTTATTAATGTCTGCAACTTACTTTAAATACATCAGTATTAGAGATTAATAAATTAACAGATGAACAAAGATTATAAAATTGATGTACAGACTATAAATAACTACAACAAACTATTAAATGCATAATATAGCTACTGAGAATAGAGTGTCTATTGTGTACCCTTTCAACGTTTTAGTAGGGTCTTTAATGGTCTGTCCTGTCCCTTTAAGAGAGAAGCCCTATCCACTCACCTCCCTTCCCCTTCCAGCCTGCACTCTCTCTGCCCCATCTGTCTTTGGAAGAAGTGGCTGTGGTCTCCTTTCCTTCCCCCCCCACTCTCTCTGTTTCTTCCTCCCTTCCTCCCTCTGTCTTTCTGTATCTCTCTCTCCCCCTTCATAACCCACTAAATACTCACTCTGCATGGCGTGCCTATCCGTCTCTCTCTCTCACCTGCTGTGGCTCCTCTCCCCTGCTGTCTCCTACCCATCTAGGACCCACAGAGGCCTCAGGTGGTGGGACCCAGCTGTCCCTCGTTGCCCGCTGCCCACTGCTGCCCCTCAGGGACCTATGCCACTTTTATCTAAACCATTACAGGCCTACCATTTTTTTTTTTTAGAAATACCATCTTTTAGAAATTTTTCATGTGTCATATGACACATGAATATCAGCAATATCAGAGTAATACAATTCATTTCAGTTATGTTACTGATTCAAATTCAAAACAAATATCTCATTAAACTAAGTCACTAGTATCTAGATAGTTAAAGATTTGCAAAATAGGCATCATACTACTTACATTGTGACTGTGGCAAAATCCAATTCCATTAATAATCTGAAACAAATACTTTTGAACTACTTGATAGTCTAATCCATTTGGAAATAGTTTCAAGTCATCAAGAATTGTGTGGTCAACAAATTCAAAGACTAGGTACCAGCGTTTTTTCTTCTTACATACTTCCAACAGATTCACCAAATTTTCATGCCTCAGTTGCTGTTATGAAAAAAATGCAAAATAATTTTAGATGGCCAAGTTTAAAAGGTGCTAGTATGAGAAAATATGCAATGCATATGGTGCATACTGTAAAAGTACATTTGAGCTCTAAAATAGCAAAGAGCATATTGTTCTTCCCCTGCTCAGAGAGCACAATAAAGTCAGTGAAAAAAAACATTAAAAAGCATCCCCAGAACCGAATGGCATCAAAAACTAGCGAGAGAAGGGAGACAGTAACAACCACACAGAGACACTTGCTGGAAAGAATCTATCAGACAAAGAAAGAATTTCATTAGGTAAAAAATCGAAAATTACAAATTTAGAGAAATTAAGGTTAGCAGAATTCAATTCTATACTCAGCCCTTTGAAACAAAGAAATGATTAGGAACCATGGTGGATTTCTGTTACCCCCAGCAAAATCCTGTCCTCTACCCTAAATGAACCTCTTACCATTAGATGCTCCAAAAGTGTTATATTATCATAAAATTAAAAATATTCAAGGGCCCGAGGACACAGCTCAGTAACACATAACTTACCTAACATGAGCAAGGTCCTGGGTTCATCTCTAACCTGAAAGAGGAAGGAAGGGAGGGAGGGAGGGGACAGATGGAAGGGGCAGGAATTCCAAGATCTGTTCAACAATGCTATGTGAAAAGAGTAAAACAAATGGCAGATTGACACTCATCAAATATAAATAAAAAACTGTTACCACCTTTAAAAGGAAGAAATCACTAGAATATGTGATCTAGTAATATGACAGCCATTCAAATTGTATTTAAGTAAAAAAAAAAAAAGGGACAGTTTGAAAATGGGCAATTCATCAGTTTTACACAAGAACAAACCTTATACAAATATGGGCATCATGGCTATGAAGCAGGAAGCAAACATTTTATTTTATTTTCTGAAAGAGTATCTTTATTACATAGGTCTGGTTATCCTGGGACTCAGTACACAGACCAGGAGGCCTCAACTCCTGGTCTGTATATGGAGTGATCCATCTGTTTTCACCTCTGGAGTGCTGGAATTACAAACATGAGCTACTGCACCTGGCTATGTGCTGTAGGAATTCCTACCGTCAGTAGCCTTTAAGTTACTGGCTCACTTGGGCGTGACCTTTTACACTATATATGGCCTCTCTTCTGGCAGCATGATTCGGTTCCTGTTCCCCGTTTGTACAGAGGACTGTAATCTGTGAGTCTACCCCTAAATAAATAACCCTCTATTATACTCAATTCTGAGCTAGTGTGGGATTTCTTTTAAGTGTCTGTCTTCAGCTACAAATCTTTATTTTTAAAAGTACAATAAAACAGACAGCTAACTTAATGTTTCACAGGAACACGGAGACAGAACACTGAAATCAAATTTTGAACATAATGTAATTAACTCAAAGAATTCTATTTTCTGTGGATAATTTTTTTCAAAAACAAAGTAAAACAAAAATATTTTTCAGACTGGCAAAAATGAACAGCATTCCTTGCTAACAAATCTGCTTTAAAGAAAATAAAGGATTTCAGGCAGAGATTCAAGTAGCCTTGATCCTCTTGGATCAGCTTCCCATGTACTTGGATTATAAATGTGCGCCATCATAATTGACTAAAGTTTTCTTTTCTGTTTTTGTTTTTTTATTTGTTTGTTTGGTTTCTCAAGACAGTTTCTCTGTGTAGCTTTGGAGCCTGGCCTGGAACTCGCTGTGTAGACCAGGCTGGCCTTGAACATATACACAGATACAGTCACCCCGAACTAAATGCGGTAACATAAGTGCATAATGGAGACAGACAACAGAACCCTACAAACTGCAGATGATAAGAAAGAAAGGGAAAACAACCAAATGTTCAGGTAAATTATTTTTTCTTTTACTTACTTATTGTTTATTTGTGCTTCAGTCTGAGTGTGGTTCATGTGTGTGAGCATGTTGGTGAGGGCCTGAGAAGGGCATTAGCATCCTAAAGCTGGAAGCACAGGTAGTTTGAAGCCACCTGATGTGAGTGCTGGAACCCAGTGCAGGGGCTCTGGAAGAGTGGTGAGCATGCATAACTGCAACATTGTTTCTCTATCCCCTCCTGCCTCTGCCTCCCAAGTGCTGGGATTTAAGGTGTGCACCACCACCACTTGGCAAAAGATAATTTTAAATATATCCCAATAAGCCAACTATGCATACCTAACAATACAGAGAATTAAAATACATAGAGGTGATAACATATCTCTCTTGAAAGGGATGAAAGGGAGGGAGTAAGTACCATAACAGGGCCCCATGACTCAGTACAGCTGACTCCATGACTTAAGTACCATTCAGGCTGTAAAACTCAGCATGTAGACAGCATCACCTACCAAAACTAAAAGGTCTAGTCCATATAAGTCTATAGTTCTAGGAAAGTCTTTAAATGTACTAACCTTGTTTGTTGGCTTCTGTAGTTCTGCTTCTGTCTAACTGCTCTTGTTAGCTGAAGTATGTCAACTCAGGACATGGCTTTTGAGCTTTAAAAGCTCACCTTGAGAAAGGCTTGGGTTACACTGGAATCCTGAACATCCATTACAGTTGCTAGCTGGCTAATAAAGTCTTTCTATAGGCTTAAAACCATGTCCAAACAGTCTTATCTGGTGACCACCCCATAACAAGTACAGTTAAAATGTCTAATCTTCATTGCAAAAGCAGCCATTTGGGGGCATTAGTAAGTTAAGGTTGTATAGTATTTCATATAATTGCTAAAAGACTGGCAAAAGAATAAATGATGAAAGACTTGAAAAAACAGTATAAAAGACAACAGGAAGCTAACAAATAGAAATCTACATAGATGACTAACAGCATTAAGTGTGTGTTCTGTGGGGAATGCTTTGTGAAAGCCATGTATTTGGTTTGGAATGAGTGAGCCTATTAAGTATACAGCAAGCAAAAATAAAAGAACAAATCATCCGACAGCAGATGGACAGAAACAGCAGATGGCAAACCATCTTCAAACCGGGCACTTACAACATCAGCAGAAACTGGGAGTCCAGCTAAGGCAGCCAGCTGGAGTTCCCAACTGAGAACATTGTTCTGTGGCCATATACGGGTTATATTTCATAATTTAAAAAGCATTTTAAATACTATAAAATGACAACTCAATAACCGGGATTAATGACCCACAGAGGAGAGAATCTGTGAATTAAATGAGGAATCATTACAATTGTTGCCAAAGAGTGCACAGTACAAATGCGTGATGGGGGCTGCAAATCAGGAGAGACAATAAGGAAAAGCTAAATGTGCTAATTGGAGCCTAAAACACTAGAAAGGGAATGGACTAGAATGATAAATAAATACAAGGAATTTTCTAAGCGGGCTAAATTAAAAGATATCCACACTAGAAACATCATAGTAGAGGCTGGACAGATGGCTCAGCAGTTAAGGCTGCTTCTCCAGAGGACCTGAATTCAATTCCCAGCAACCACATGGTGGCTCACAATCATCTATAGTGGGATCTGATGCCCTCTTTTGGCATAAAGGCGTACATGCAGTTAGAGCACTCATAAACTAAACAAATAAATCTTTAAAAAAGAAAAAAGAAAAGAAACATCATACTAAAACTACCCAAAAGGGGAGGTGGGGCTTGAGATAACTAAGGTTAGAGCACCAACTGCTCTTACTGAGGATCTGAGTTCAATTCCCAGCATCCACATGGTGGCTCACAACCATCTGTAACTCCAGTTCCAGGGGATCCAATCTTCTGGCTTCTGCTGGCAACACACACACAAACACACACACACACACACACACACACACACACACACACACGGTGCAAACATACATGAAGGCAAAAACACATACATATAAAATAAAAATAAATCTTAAAAAAAAAAAAAACCAAAACCACAAACAAACAAAGAAAAGCACACTGGGCGTGATAGTGCACTCCTTTAATCCCAGCACTAGGGAGGCAGAGGCAGATCTTTGTTAATTGAGGCCAGCCTGGTCTACAAAGTGAGTTCCAGGACAGCTAGGGCTACACAGAAAAACCTTGTCTTGAAAAAAAATAATAATAGATAAAAAAAATTTTTTTAAATGCCCTCAGGATCATTTGTTTTCTCAGCAAGGGACAGGGGACAGCAGTGACCAGAGGAGGTTCATAGAGCTTGCTGGGTGGTACTCTTATGAAATGTTAATTGTATGACATGACACGTGTATATATATGTGAGCATGTGTGTACAGGAATCAATTTTCTCCTTCTACCATGTGGGGCCTGGGGGTTGAACTCAGGTTCTCAGGCTTGGCAGCAAGCACCTTTACCAGCTAAGCCATCTCACCCATTCTAGAGTGCTTTTGATGTTCTCTTTTTCTTCGTTTACATGCTGGTTACAGGATCTTATTCAGGTTTGGTTTTGTTGAGACAGGGTCTCACCATATAGCTCTGGTTGTAGACCAGGCTGACCTCGAACTCAGAACTCAGAGATCTGTCTGCCTCTGCTTCCTGAGTGCTGGTATTAAAGGCATGTGTCACCATACCTGGCCCTTATTCAGGTTTTGAAATTTCATTATGATGTATTCTTATGATATATATTATCATATACATTAAGTGCTTTTAATGATTATATGTCAATAAAAATTGAGAGAAAAACACCCAGACACTGGACTGGCAAGATGGTCAAATCCCTAATAAAGTCCCTAGGCACTGAGTTTCTAATGAGTTTTCTATGTAGGCATTACTTCATGTGTTGTCACGACTCGCTCCTGGAAGAAATCACACATCCTTTATGACTCCTCTGGGAGAGGACTCTGGAAGCTCATCTTGGGTTTCTCTGAATTTCAGTCCATGCCACTTTACCCCATGCTGGTTTGCATTCCACACTTCCCAAAGCCATTAGGACAGCTCTATGCTGAGGAATGAGCCCTGTTCTTGATGGTCTTTGGGACCCCCAGCACAGGTGGTAACAGGATGATTGACAGATGCAGAGAAAAGAAATATTTTAAGAATCATTTACATCCACTATATAAACGGATAATTGTTTTGTTTCCTATTTCCAAAAAAAAAGAAAAGAAAAGAAAAAGAAACTTATCCTTTGCATTTTGGGGGTTGTTGTTGTTTGAGAAAGGGTTTCTCTATATAGCTCTGGCTGTCCTGGAACTTGCTACGTAGACCAGGCTGAATAAAAGAATATTTTCTCTAAATTTGCCAAATACAAATGGACTGAATATTATAACTGTAATTCTTATTTGATAATTGTTTTGTTGTATATAATTTTACTATACTAAAGTTAAAACCTTCCTTTTTAATTAGACAAAAGAGGAGAAATGTTGTGGAACAATCTTTTTGTATGCTGTGAATATGTGTGGCTCTCATTGGTTTAATAAAGGACTAAATGGCCAATAGCTAGGTGAGGGGATGAAGTCTCAAGGAGACACAAAGAGAAGGAAGATGAGCATGCTGTACTGAGATAAGTTACTGACCCATGATAGAGCACAGATAAAAAATATAGGTTAATTTAAGTTATAAGAACTAGTTACTAACAAGCCTAAGCTATCGGCCAAGCATTTATAATTAATAATAAGTCTCCATGTTGTTTACTGGTGAGATAGCATCCTGAAGAAAATCCTCACATACAGTTGTTGTTGCCTCTTTTAAGAGAGGGTTTCTCGGGGCTGGAGAGATAGCTCAGTGGTTAAGAGCACTGACTGCTCTTCCAGAGGACCCGGGTTCAATTCCCAGCACCCACATGGCAGCTCACAACTGTCTGAAGATCCAGTTGCAAATAAAGTTAAATAAACCATATAAAAAAAGAGAGAGAGGGTTTCTCCATATGGCCCTGGCTGTCCTAGAACTTGCTATGTAGACCAGGCTTGCTTGCAGCTCACAGGGACCTCCCTGCCTCTGCTCCGCAAGTGCTGGGACTGCAGGCATGCACCAAGTTTGACAAATATAAAAACACAGGGAGACACCTAATCAGCAAAGCACAGGAGTCTGAGTTTGATCCCCAACCTGCATGAACACCCAGGCACGGCATAGTGTGCTGGGAAGGTGAAGACATGAAGCATGGGGCTCACTGGCCAGGGAGTCTTTTCTAATTGGCAAGTTCCTGAGTAGCCAGCTGCTAAGCAGTAACACTCAAGGCTGTTCTTCAGTCTCCGCATGTACGTACACTACATGTGCACTCCCCCACCACACACAAACCAGTGATGTTTTCCTGAAAATGTGACACAACCTTGAACAAGAACCAGCTAATCTTCAGTTCAATGCATGCACTTACCTTTAGTAACTTGATTTCTCGCATAGCGATTTTCTTAACCATTTTGTCATCATCGCTTTCTAAGAACTTCTTAATAGCCACAATTCTTCCGCTGTCTTTGTTCCTACACTTCATCACCATTCCATAGCTCCCTTCTCCAACCAATCCTAGGTTCTCATATTTTTCCATTGTAATTTAAAACCAGTAGGAATTTTTCTTGCTGTGGAAACCAAAGCATAGCATTAACAATGCTGAATGAGTCCATTTCCTCCAGTTTCCCAGCAAATTCACTCTTGGGAAATTGTTTCCCTTGTTACAGCAAGTCACTAGGTTCACAGCTATCTGTAACCTATCACAGTTCTTACCATTCCCACACCAAGCTAAGCATCCAAAATGTTTATGCAATTTAAAATAAACAATGCAAAGGAATCAAAACCACTAACCAGAATTGAGCCCTGGTCTTTGGAAGAGCAGTCAGTGCTTTGTTTTCTTTTTTAGACCAGGCTGGTCTTGAACTCACCGAGCTCTGCCTTCTTCTGCCTCAGGAGTGCTGAGATTAAAGGTATGGGCCACCAATGCCAGGCTCCAGCCGTGCTCTTAAGCGCTGAGCCATCTCATAAGTCCCTTCTCTGCTTTTCTTATATACTAATTAAATCACTTAAATTCTGTACACAGGATTCTTTTATATCTCATTGTAAGGCATTTTCTGAATAAAGTCAATCATACATGGATTCTTATTTTATCAATAATTGATGAAAATCCAATAATCAACTTTTTCCATATTGCATGTTTTAATACAGAAAAAAAATCATTATTTTTAGGCTGGAAATGTGGCTCAGTGGCAAAATGTGGGCTTAAAGTGGGTGTGAATATATATATGTATATATATAATATAGTAATATTATATATACTATATAGAATTCACTTGACTCTGCCTCACAAGCGCTGGGATTAAAAGAGTATGCCACCATGCCCAGGATAAATTTTATTTGTTTTTTTAAGTCTGGTTAGTGAAATTTAAATTCCAGTAGCCATGAATAAAAAACATTGCTCCAGATCCTACTTTGGTTTCAACAGGGGTTTGAGAGGGCTTAACCATTAGGTAAGTTTATATTCAAATGTCTCATAGTTGAATTTTTAAAGCCTGACCATACAAAACACCAAAGTTGTGCAACAAAAACTATTCTTTTCTCTTAATACTGATTGAGTACTATGGCGATCTAAAGCTAACGTCCCCAAACTCTAAAGACCGCTGATGTTTTAATGCCTTTTCTGTCTGCATATGAAGAGCAAAGGGAAAACCAACAAACATACAAAAAAAAAAAAACCACTGTCTTTTTATTCTAGGAAATTATGATAATCCAAAGTATATATCACATTTCCAACTCTTGACATTTTAACAACAGTTTGAGGTTTTATGAGATAGAGATGAGGGAGGAAGTGAGGGAGGGAGGGAGGAAGGGAGGGAGAGGGAGAGAGAGAGAAAGAGAGAGAGAGAGAATTAACTCAGGCCTCCAACAGGCTAAGAAGGTGTTTTTTTCTGCCACAGAACTACACCATCTAGCACCCATGATTTGCATACTGCAAATGCAGATAAACATAAAGGAGCAGGAATGAAAACAATCCCCATGAACATCAAATTCAAAACCCTTCACTAGTCTATTACAGTTTGAGTATCAGACTCCATTAAAACCTACTTCCAGTGTCCCAGGCACTGGCTTCCCATATATTTGACATTTTAAATTCTCTTTAATTACTTTTTAATAAAACGTTTCAATAAAACCTTCTAACGCTTAGTTTTTAGCCTTCCACTAAGTATGTATTATGGAGTACGCTTTAGGTTAGTAATACCATTAATACAAATAGCTGGAAACTATATCCTGGACTATTTTTAATCATATTGTAATCGACATGCTAGATATTTGGAGATGCAAAGCGAACAAAATAAAAATTACTTTAAGCATATCTACAGAGTTCTGAAACATATCATAAGCTAGTATCATACAAGCTCCAAGTTCATCCTCCCAACCAACTGCACATGTGGACACACTACACTGAGCACACCTGCTTGTTCAAGTGAGTCTGTCTACAAATACCTTAAAAGTATCACGGCCTAAAATACGCCTTGTTTCCTCATTTATAATCTATGTTTGTTCTTGCCTTCCATTCTTAAATCTATGGATATCACGTGGCACACAAAAAGGGAGCCGGGTACGATGGCACTACAGTCATTTAGGATCTATACCGTACAAGCATACTGTTCAAATATCACCAATTTTCTTTGGTTAAAAACAGACTGAAATCTTCTATAGATAAAAGAACGAGATAACAGGGCTTTAAAAAGTATTATACTTACTATGTCTTCCAAACCCTTCACATGGAAAGAGCCAAAGGTTTTCAACTTGGAAACAAATTGGAGGTGATATGCATCTCGCTAGCAGATCTAAAAGATGCTGACTAGCAAACTAGCAATCCCAATATTGGGATTTTCTCTGCGGACGCAGTTACTGGTCCTAGGTGAAGCAGGTAGGGAGGCAGATTGGCTTCTGCCCTCCACAAGCTCACACTTCCGAAGACCGCGGGCCGCATGCTGCCGTCGTCAAGGCAACGACCTCACTCGGTCCCCAGCCATAGGCAGTCTCCAGAGAGAGGAAGGGCCGGGGTCAGAATGCGTCCGCGACAGGCACGGACGCAAGCACCTGTCACGGCCAAGAGCTGCAGAGAACTGAGCTAGGGGAAGAAAGCACCGCCTGCCGACAGCCCTGCGGTCCGCTCAGCTCTGGGCAGCAGCCACCACTCCAAGTAACCCTTGGGAGAAGGCGTTGGCCACCCAGCTGCAAGGTGGCGGCTCTCACCCGCCCGGGCCCGCCCCGCGTGCGCCGGAGCCTCCCTGATTCTGATTGGTGGAGCGCTGTCGTCAGGCGCTATGATTGGCTCTGCGCCATCCCGCCCCGCCCCTTCACCTGGAGTCCGCAGGTTCGGTCAGGTGACGCCCGCGTCTCCACACCTACAGGCTCAAGTTTGTAGGGACCTTTCCGCCAGGGCCAGACCACCTCTGCTCTCAAGGGATCGCTGGTTACTCGAGTGGCCACGAGGCGGACGAAGGTGGCGGTTTTGGAGGACTGAGGAGACCGTGAGAGGTCCCCACCTTACCCGTCCGGGGCGCGGCGGAGCGCGGGCCCCACCCAGAGAGGTTCCGCCCAGCCGCGGATCCTCACTTCGTTTCCGTTCCGGACGGTGGACCGAGGAGCTTAGTAGGTTATTTAGCAGAGGCAGGTAAATACGGTATTTGGTGAACAGCCTTGACATGAGAAAGGACTCTGGGGACGTCAGCATGCTAGGGAAAGATTTGGGGTAGACCCCTGAGTAGACACGAAAGGATGGGTGCATACTGCAAGCCGGGTAAGCTGGAGCTTAAAACTTGCTTTATGCCTGAAGAACAGATAAGCCATGACTGGGCAAGATCTGTAGATCATCATCATGCGTGTGCTGACGTCGTACAGGAAGCAGGGAAACGGGGGTCTCTCCCTCTTTTTTAACGGACTGAGACTGTAAGACCAAATATTTTTGTTTTTACAATAGCCACACAATTTGTAATCTCATTTGGTTTCTAAAACAGCTGGATCCAGGGAAGTATCCTGATAACAGGCATGTCCTAGCCCGCACCCTGGGATCGCTCTTGCATAGTAAGGTGTAAGAACAATTATTTTAGGATCTCTTCTTAGTTTGGCTCTGCAGTAGTCTCCCAGTGCTCAGTTACCTTCACCAAACTAATTAAAATCTAGTTCCCGAAATAGCCCTTTAGGAGCAACCCAAGATGAGTCGTAATGTAGCCATGAGCTGTGGCCAAGCTGAAGCTATGCCCCATTTCTTTCCTCTAAACCGTAACAAACACGAGCTTGTGTGCTCTGGCTGCATGTATGTCTGAGCACCATGAGTGTGCCTGGTGCCCACAGAGGTCAGGAGGCGGCGTCAGACCCGCTGGAACTGGAGTTACAGCCAGTTTGTGAGCTGCCATGTGCATGCTGGGAATCAAACCTGGGTCCTCGGGAGTGGAAAGTGCTTTAGCCACTGAGCCATCTCTCTAGCCTCTCATATGAATTTTTATGGAATAAACTGAGGTTTGTTGGGAGTAGGAAGCACATAAGTACTTTACTTTTTTCCAGCCTTACAAAAGGAAACATTTTCAGGGCCTGAAATAACCCTTTGGTATCCATGGGAACAGAAAGGATAAAGGCCAAAAGTGAACAAGTGATACTTGAGAAAGCATTTTAAAACAACCCAAGTGGGAAATAACTGGGAAGGAGCTAGAGGGTATTCAGGAAGTACAAGTCCCTTTGGAACCTGGGAGAGTAGTTCAGTGGTGGAGTGCTTTCCAGGAAAGCACAAAGCCCGGGATTGACACCCCATGTTTTGTAAGAAGACATTATGGTAATGGGACAGCCCTGTAATCTAGCCCTCAGAGGTGGGGAGCAGGAGTATCACAAATTCAAGCTCCTTCTTGGCTACAAGTCAAATCCAAGGCCATCCTGGGCTACATGAGACACTCTCAGGAAGGGAAGGGAAGGAAGATTACATCCTGGGTCAACTCCATTCCTGAAGTGGAGAGAGAGAGGTTATGAAGAACAAATGGGATTCTTTTTGTTTTCTTAAACAGTAAAATAACTGGTATAGGAAAATGTGAGCTAAGGAGGCAACACGAAGAATTGGTGAAATACCAAGTGTAAGGGTGCATTAGAGCAGATAATAAAGAGAGAAAACACGTGCACATTAGCTAGTCTAGATCTTTAGTGAAGTTCATTCTTCTATTAAACCTGGTATTGGGCAGCCTGGCATGGTAGTGAGAACCTTAATCCCAGGTAGGCCAGCCTAATCTACATAGCAAGTTCAAGGCCAGCCAGAGCTACATACTGAGACCCTGTCTCAAACAAAACAAGATAACAAAAGTACTGGTCAGACTGAGGCTAAAGAATTTGTAAGCTTAAACTCCTTTAGGTAGGTAGTTCTAACAGTCACTTAAATATGACCAGAATAAAAAGTCTAATGTGCCCACCTGAACATGGATACCATAAATTTACAGTGAAAACTGACCGTTTGACAAGCTCAAGAGCACGAATGGAGAAAATGAGGTACGTAATACACAACGATTAAACAAAGGAATAGAGAGCAGTGGGAAAAGCCTCGTACCCAACTAGACAACAGGTAAATAATAATGGCTAGCTGGTAATTTGAAAATAGAGAACTGGAGGGAGTGAATATAACTGTGGACATGACAAGAGTAATTTAACAGGGACAAATAAGAGACAAAAAATCAAAAAGCTGTTTGTGAAATCTTGGACATGACACAAAATAATTGATCCACAAGGGTAAAAATTCAGAGGTGAGGACACAGCTCAGCAGTAAGGTCATTGTCCAGCAATAAACCTCTGGCAGGCAAAATAATAATAAAAAAGGTGAACTATATGGTGATTCCTTTGGGTAGCTGAAGTTAAGCAGAAAGCGTTTTTTAGTTCAAAGAAAGGAGAACAGTAAAAAAAAAAAAAACCATTAACATGAACCACTCACAGTAGGAAAGCCATAAAATGGCTCTTAAAATTAAAAAATCATCAGAATTAGTGAGTGTTCAAAGGAAAACACTGTGGAGATGCCCTAAGGTGGAACCCAGTCCTCCAGAAATGGCAACAAAGCAGAGCTGTAAATAGGTGGAGGACTATAACAACATAACAGTTCTACTTCTCAATACACACCCAAGAAAAGTAACAGCTGCATTCACAGAAAAGCTTCTATTTCAACGCTTGTAGTTGTAATGTTGACAGCAGCCAAGAGGAAACCCACATGTCCATCAGCAGAGAAACCAATCTGTTAAGACTGAGGATGTGGTTCAGCATTTTCATTCCCTGTAACAGTGGTTCTCAACCTGTGGACCTTGACCCCTTTGGGGTTACACATCCCTTTCATAGGGGTCACCTAGGACCATCAGAACACAGATATTTACATTACGATTCATAGCAGCTGCAAAATTACAGTTATGAAGTAGCAATGAAAATAATTTCACGGGCAGGGGTCACCACATGAAGAACTGTATTTAAGGAGCATTAAGAAGGTTGAGTTTAGGGGTCTTAAAAGTTTTCACCTTTAAGACTCCCTTTCAGGGTTCAATTAAAGACGCCACAGATAGCTAAAGGGGAGGGGGGCTAGAAATCTGAGGAGTAAGAATACTCACAACAGGAATCATCCATCTTTTTCTTTATTCTTCCTTCTCTTCTTATTTCTATCCATTCTCCTTTGTTCTTTCTACTATATCATTCTACACTGTCCCTCGTTCTACCCATTACAAACGTTCCCAGTCACATATATCCTTAAAAGCAATTCTCCAGCCCTAGCAGGTTCCAGGGCCAGAATTCTTTTGCCCCACAGAAAATCAGATAAGGGTTTTCACTCACACACACACACACACACACACACACACGAGTGGCTAGTACACATTCGGTGTACTACTTAATGGAGAAAGTTAAGGGAATTAAATCAGGAAATTCTAGAGGGGAAGATGTGTGCTATGCTACATTATTAGGTGATAGATAAAAGTTAAAATGTTTTCAGTAAAATTATGAACAGGGCACGGATTGTATTTTAAATCAGTGCGCCACTCCTTTCCTCCCAGTATGCAGAGGCTGCCAGGTAACTAGGCAACCTAGGGGAAGCTGATGGCTCTTGACCTGTTAGCACATACACCAGACACTGTAGTTACTACCGCCCTAAATCTGGAGTTAGACTTACTGCTCTAAACAGAGACCCAGGCTTCTAAATTATCGGTTCCGGGCTATGCTGTTATCAACTGTTCTGATTGTGGGTGTTGTGGGGTAAAACCAGAGCAGCAGCTTGAGCAGGTAGCAATTCTGTCCTTGGAGATCTATGAATATCTTAGATGGGATGCTCTTTGCCTGGACCCTAAACTCTGACCAAATGCCTGCTGATAAAGATAATTGCAGGAAGGCAGATCTCTGCACTTAACCTAGAGAGAGGAACAAGACTTGGCAGTGGGAAACTGTTTTCACTAAACAGTTCTGAAGCGTGGGAATTAATCCCCAAACATGTAACAGAAAGGGAGCTAGCACAGCAAAAAGTCTACAGCAAAGGACAGCCACTTTATTCACAAAGCAGTAACGCCAACAAGCCTTGCCTTTTGGTTTAGCCTTTACCAGATCCCTTGGTCCTGATAAGCTGCTCATGAAAAGATGGCTGAACAATTACTGTATAATGTTGCGGCTTGTAATAGTTCCACTGTAACAGAATATTCTTCAACCATTAAGTGGAAGTGGATTCATATCACAATGTAGATGAATCGTGAAAATACCATAAAGGGAAGATGCTACACAAAATGCTACTCATGATTCCATTTTATGTGAAATGTCCAGCATAGGCTGATCCACGGGAACAAAAGATGGTAGCCATGAGTTAGACTGTAGTTGTTCTCAACCTGGGAGTTCCAACCCCTTTAGGGATTGCAGATCAGATATTTACACTACTATTCATAACAGCAAAAGTTATAAAATAAATAATTTCATAGTTGGGGTCACCACAGCCTGAGGAACTGTATTAAAGGGTCGTAGCATTAGGAAGGTTGAGAACCACTGACTTAGAGATACATGAGAAATGGAAATGATCAATAATGGGTATAGGGTTTCTTTTGGGAGGCGATGAAAATATTCTTGACTTAGGATGCAGAGGCAGGCCAATCTGTGTGTTTGAGGCCAGCCTGGTCTACAGAGCAAGTTCCAGGACAGCCAGACTAACAGGGACAAACCCTGCTTCTAAAAACCAAAAGAAAATGGGGGTGGATTTGAGTCCCATAAGAAAAAGAGGGGATAAAAAATGAAAACGGACTGACTCATTTTGAGGTTCTTTGATCTAAAAACAGCTGTTAGAGAAGAGTTAATTCTGCTCTCAATCTACAATGATTTCACTTATTAAAAACTTAGGGTTAAGCGTAATGGCACACACCTTTAAACCCAGCATCTGCAGAGGCGGCCAACTGAGTTCTAGGCCAGCCTAGATCTACATAGCCAGATCTGGGAGAGCCAGGGTTATAAAGAGAGACCCTGTCAGGCATGCAACTCAAAGAGGTAGAGGCAGGATTTCTGAGTTCCTAGCCAACCAAGTCTTACATATTGAGATCTGAGATCTCAACCCATGCCCACACCAAAGGCTGTTAGATCTGCAAAGGGAAAATTCTGTATACCACTTGTTCCAAGTTCCACATAGCTTATATTTTTACTGTCAGTCACTAAGATATTGACATTGGTGCCAATTCAGGAATCTAGTCCTCAAATACTAAACTATGTGGAGTTTTTTTCCCCACTGGTAACATGCCTTGCATATAATTCTCCCTTTAATTTCCTGTAGCCTCTAACCCCATTCTAAAGCCCATTTTCAGAAAAAGGGGCCAGACAGGTGGCTCAGCAGTTAAGTACACTGCTCTTCCAGAACCCACACAGCGGCACACAGCTGTTTGTAAAACCAGTTCTGGGGCATCCAAAAGAGAGCAGTCTTTTGGCTGATGGCACCAGGCACACTAGTGGTACGCTGACATACACGCCAAACGCCCATACATTTTTAGAATTACTTTTTTAAACTTCAGAAGACTGAATCAGTTCCCATTCTTACCTGCAGTCCTCTTGGGCTCCAGCCATCACTTCACCGAGATGGATGTTACCAAGCCACTATATTCTACCTGCTGCCGCCAGTTATCCAGGGCACACAACCTGCTACCCATGATCACCTGCCCCTCTCCTATCCCTACAGATGACAGACTTATGGACCCAGGCCTGGTCCATAAAAACTTAACAAGGTCCTTCATGTGCTGTGCTCTAAAGTAATCTCAAAGCTGCCCTACACTTAGTAGGCCCACCATTCAACTCTGCTCCTAAAGGGCAGGGAGGCCAGAGGCAGCTGCACCTCCACTCCCCGACAGGGAAAACTGGCTAGGGTCTGTTACACACATTTGTCACAACTGCCTATTCTTTCCCAGGACACCAGTCCTTGCCCTACGTACTGTCCCAGCATTCTCTGCCTGTAACACCTGCACTATGACCTTTAATTAGAAGATGCTGTAAGAGCTTAGTATTCAGCCTCTTCTGTACTCTTCCTAGATGACCTCATCTAATCCAAAGGTTGCAAAAAACACTCAGCACAGAGCATTTTAGAATTCTAGAATTAGTCAGGAGTAACAGCACACACCTTTAATTCCAGATTCAAGACACAGGGAATTTGAGACCAATTCGGCCTAAATAGCAAGTTCTAGGCCAGTCAGGACACCAATGTGAGAGACCCTGCCTAACCAAGAAAAAAAAAGCCGAATTAGACATTTGACTGATGCTTCACCACAAATATCCAAACTGGTCTATGAAACTTGGACGGCTACACTGTTTTTCCACTTGAAATACTCTTCAGATTTCCTTGAGGAAACTACTGGATATCAAGCGTGCATCACTTGGTACCCAGGTCATGATAGACCATTGACGGTCACTATTACATTCTCTCCCATTTTGATCCCGGATAAACCATTTATTCTTTGGTAAACCAGGTAGCTGTGCTGTTAGTGATCCTCACATAATTTTTTTAAACCAAGCAGTTTATTTTTTTAATATTTATTTATTATGTGTACAATATTCAGTCTGTGTGTCTGCCTGCAGGCCAGAAGAGGGCATCAGATCTCATTTCAGATGGTTGTGAGCCACCATGTGGTTGCTGGGAATTGAACTCAGGACCTTTGGAAGAGCAGGCAATGCCTTTAACTGCTGAGCCATCTCTCCATCCCCTCACATGATAATTTTTAGATCTTTATTAATCAATATTTAGAAGAATTTCTCGAGCCAACTTGAGTATACTTCAGTAGTAAAATACCTGCCTAGTAAGAGAATGGTCTAGTCCAACACCATAAAAACATTTTGAAAATAAGCCAGGCAAACCAACCATCCACACCTGCATACTACCAGCAGTACCAGTGTTTGGGAGGCCAAGGCAAAAGGATCACTTGATGACATAAGCTTGAGATGAAACCGGTCTAAGATCCTGTTTCCAAAACATAAAAATCCCAGACCCAGTAACTTGCTCCTGCAAATTTTGGCCTATTTTCAAGACAGTCTATGGATGTTTTCTCTTTCCTTAAAAACAGTTTTTGAGCAGAAGGTGGTGAACACTCAGGAGAAAGCAGCAGATGGATCTGAGTTCAAGGCCAGCAGGACAGCCAGGGATACACAGAAAAACCCTGTCTCAAAAAATTTTAAGTTATTGATATTAGAATATTACATTCTGTTTAACACACACTCACAAACTTGCTACTCCTGTTGAAATTACCTCTGCTGGGATTAAAGGTGTGTGCCACCACCAGCCCACCTGAGATTTTAAGTAGCCCAGGCTGGCCTCAAAGTGGCTCTGTACGAGCCTCATCACCAGAGCTCCCCTCTCAACAACTATCTGAAAGTGTATTTGCAATTTCTATTCTCCTCAGTCTGCTGGTACAGTCTTTTACTTGTAAACTAGGCATCAAAATAGACTGGGCCAGCACGGACATGTTCCAATATTATTTAAATGTTTTGCTTTCTTATATACCAAATGTGGTAACAAAAAGCAGTTTTTTCAAACTGTTTTCTCATTCAGACTGTATGAAATGCAACTGGGAGAAAATATTTGGTATAATGTAACTTCAGATTAAATTAGGGACATAGATAAATGCTGCAGACATCAGTAGTTTATTGTTTTAGTCCAAACACATTCAAAATGGAAACTCAAAAAGAATACTTTCCACCTGAAACAATTAAACTAGATTCTACCAGCATATAATGCTTAACACATTACAAAATAAAGATGGTAATCCATTGTCCTCTATACCTACTAAAGCCAAGATGGTAAAGCCAATTTGGTTGCAATAGTGTCATAAGGATAGAATATTACCATCAAAATAAAATAAATCAGCAAATAACAGTAATGGTAGATGAGTAATGTTTTAGTTTGTCACTGAAAGGGGGACAAAATGTTGAAAGTCCACAGTTCTGCAGGTGAAGTTACCATGTAAACTTCTCCGTGTGATGTGTTCATGTCTCATCTGTGGTATGTAAAGGCTGGATGAAGCTGAATGGCTTTGAGCTTCACTTCTCTATTACACTTAACATCTATGTCTTTTGTTGCCATAACAGTTTCTATGGGTTACAGGGCAATATCCTGGATTGACATATATATGCTTGTGTCCATGTGTTTTTATGTGTGTGCAAGTATTTACACATACATACAACAGGAAGGGGGAAATAAGAACAAAAGAAAAATACACTTGGGAGAAAACTGCTGACAATAAAGCCACTTATTTCAAAGTAGTTTGGATAAAAGTTTCAAAACTCCAAAGTAATTCTCTAGAACGAACTTCAAGTACTATACATTAGAAAGTGTAAAACTGTTTCAAACAAACAAAACCTTAGCCTTCCAAAATGGAAACTACAAAAATCTGTGTCCACAAAATATATGCAATAGTGCAAGACATTTCCTCAAACATGGAAGACCTCATTCAAAGGGGAAAGAGACAATAAATTTTACCCATATTGCCCAGCTGACAAAAACAGTTTACTAACTAGCAAACAGTCACACAGTTCAGAACCGACTGGCTACCATGTCAAGTGTGTGTTTGTTTTCACTAAGGTAGGATGGAGAAGTCTTCCATGTTAACTAACAAGCAGCTTTGAGTGGTCATACTTGTTTACTCCGCTTCTTGCTTGAAACAGCAGAAATGTGATACACACTGACTGTTCCAACCATAAAAGTGGATAACCTTTGTCATTCTTGTGGTTTACTGGAACCTGCTATAAAGACACAATAAATCCAGCAGCTAGAAACTTTGCTCACAGAATTGTTTAAAGATTCATGTAAAAATAAAAAGATGTCGTCCCAGACTTAAATTCAGGAGCCATTCGGGTGCTGACATCAGTTCAAGAATTGTGCAAAATGAATGACAGTTCCCTGCTCCCCAATCTTAGGAGCTGCCATTCTTCCCTCTGAAAATTGCAGTATCCTCACTTAAGTTTACTTGCCATTTTGGGGAATCTGACTGCTTTTAAAATGTACATCAAGTTGTTTTAATTTTCCAAGCATTAAGTGATAACATTTTATAGTTCACATTCGAGCTAAAAGTCAACTAGACTTACTCAAATAACTGACTTCCGCCCCCTTCAAACACACAAGACTCCCTCCCACATAGAACAGAGAAGCTGTTAACTAAAAGATAAATAAGCATCCATTTTACTGATTTTAAAGATACTGCAATTTTTATACATCAATGATTTTCTTCAATGTTTTGCAGCTGGTTGGCTTCGCAGCACAGCAACTAATAACCACACTGCACAGAATCACCAGCGAGACTGGAATGATGTTGTAGAAGGCACCATCATGCTTATTACATTACCAGAGAACAAAAGTACAGGAAACAGTTTTCACTGTCCACAGCTTAAAGAAAGGAAAGAGGAGGAGGAGGAGTGTGTTGAGCAGCCAGCCATCCCTGTACTCAGGAGGGCAGGTCGAAAACTCTTATGATAAGGAGCCGCTAAATCTGGCCTAGTATTTAAGACCACAGCATTTGAGGTTCTCATTTTTGTTATTTCGTTCATAACTAAATGATTTCCTTCTGGAATATTTGCAGTCTTGTTAAGTAAGGTTTGTGTGTGCACACGCTGGTCACAGCAAGCAGATAAAATGCCCTCATCATTTCACAAACTATTCTCTACTGGAAAAGAAGATGAAAGATATTTTTCCCTGTTGCCTCCTGGTGCAGATGTCAACGTTAATGACTTCAGAGTACCTGATAGTGCATTTTGATGAATACATAACAAGTTTCTGTTGGTTTGTATTGGGGGGAAGCCAAGAAAAAAAAAAAAAAGGCAAGATTCTCCAATTGCACAAATTGCACTATTTGTGTTTCCAACATTAATAGCAGAAACAGTTAACACTTTAACAAAATGTGCAGCAGAGGATTAAAAAAAAAAACAAACAAAAACTCAAATGACCTGAATTCAGTGGGCATGTCCTTTAAAGTTCATTTTGTTGTAGACAGTTTAAGATATGGTCATTTCTCAGTCCTTAATTCTCCAAGTCTAGATTTATAAATTAACAATATGAATCCTGTTGTGAAATTGGGGGAATAATGTCCACTTCAATTTAACTGATAACCAAAAGATGCTTTCACATCAAAGAAATGATCAAAAAGGCTGTGTCACATTCCAAAAGCCAAAAAAACTTAACAAGAATGCAAACACGATGAGTTAGGTACCACTGCCAAAACTTTGCCAACAGTGGAACTTCAACGACGCTGTCCAGTGAAGCGGCCTTCCATTTGCCCGGTTCCTCTTCCAGAACCAAGTTTCTGTGCCATGCCACCTCGTGGAGGTGGTCCTCTTCCATCACGATCACGCATCATTCCACCACCCACAATTCCACGTGGACCACCAGGACCTCGATCATTGCGCCTGATATCCCTGCGGTCGTCACCACCACCCCTGGTTTCCCGCTCTCTGGCAGCTCTCGTTTTCTTCTCTTCCACATTTAAGCGTACTTCTCCTCGAAACATAATTGGCTTTAAAAAAGGAGAAAAATAACATGAGTGGGATACACAAGAATAAACATTACTTTGCATAAATTTTTTAAAAATCTAAGAAATAAGAAACTTTAAGTATACAAAATTTGGCCTTTTTCAGTTGAACAAATGAAATTTAAGATGATACACACAATAGACCTCTTTATTCATTCTTTGCATAAATACCATTTCATAATTAGCTATTTTTAGCTCACCATAAATATTTTCTATGGTTTTAAAATGTTTCAATTCATACTATATACTACAAAAGAGAAAATCTTGAATTATGCCCCATAATTCACTTACTTTTGCAATTAAGATTCTCTGAACTGGTTCAGAATCATCAAAAACCACAAAACCAAAATTTGGAAGTTTTCCCCCAACACCCTTGGTATTGATGCGAAGTTCCACAACGTTTCCAAAACCTGTGAAAATATACATTACACCAAGGGTTAAATATTTTAACAGAACATTCTAGTGACTTTAAATGTTTCTCATCCAGCTGAAAATAAAACAAGGTGATTCTTGTAGTACCACCTGCTCAGGAGGGACGTCACCTCAGACCCCAAAAATGCAGCAGATGTGTGTCACTAGTGTTCATAAAGGAGACACTACCTGTCAAGTCTTAAAAAGACAAAAGAATTTTCCCCGCCTTTACCAGTGAGTCTTCTAGTTCTAAATGTAGGACTATTAGTTTTGTCCAGCCCTTTCTCATGTCCTGAACCAGGCCAAGCAACACTCAGCAGTCACTGGGGACTGTGTTATCATCTCTTCCCTTCTGACCAATTCAAGTGAGACTGGAAGCAGGAGATACAATATAGAGACAAATAATTTAAAAACTGGGCTTGAAATCCTATTTCTTCCTTTTAAAAAGCTGTATTTAAGTTCAAGAGTATCGTCTTCGAAGGGAACCTTCATGTTCAAGGCATGCTAGGTGGTGGAGTTGTTGTACTGAAAACCGTGGAGTCCTGTGGTCCACTTGGACAGGACACCCCCAACCAGTCCAGATTCTCTTGCTCATGGAGGGCAGGTCAGGACCACAAGGCAGGAGAGGACTGAGCCCCAGCGAGCAACTATGGTTGTCTGAAATACAGTAAATCTAATATAAAAGCAAAATTAACCACTTACTCATAAAGAATTCTTTCAGTTCATTTTCATCAATATCATGAGGCAAGTTACCAACAAAAAGCTGATGACTATCCGGATAACGAATTATTCTCCGGTTGTCAGAATCATTCTGTTCCATATCTCCTCTGCCTGAAAGACAGGGAAAAAGTAGATACTAAAGCCTACGACAGCATATGAAAACAGCAGAAAGCAATGAATTGAGGGGGAAAAGTCAACATTAATGCTGGGCACAGTGGTGCATGCCTTAAATTCTAACACTCAAGAGGCAGAGGCAGGCGGAGCTTGAGTTCTAGGACAGTCAGGGCTGCACAATGAGACCTTGCCTCAAAAGCAAACAAAATCAATACAATACTACTGCTTTAGCTTAATAAAACCAGATAGACGTACTCCTTGCAGATGTGAAGTGTATTATTAGTAGGTGAATACAGCGAAGTGTGGATATTGACTAGAATATCAGTCCCTAGACTACTGATTATAAATGACTAATACTAAAAGGAGCTATTTCTCTCTAACCCATAAGCAGATTTTCAATCAATAAGGAATATTCCCACTCAATATCCCCTTAGTCGTTTGAAACACAAAACACTTCATCTTTGCATGGTACAATTTCCTTTTTTGGGTCTCTTACCTTCTAAGGTACTGCCACATATACTCATCTAATTCAGTAACATAGCAACATTCACATAAGAAAACTTCACAACACCTAAATGGCTTAAGAATGAGCAGTTCAGCCGGGCGGTGGTGGCACACGCCTTTAATCCCAGCACTCGGGAGGCAGAGGCAGGAGGATCTCTGTGAGTTCGAGGCCAGCCTGGTCTACAAGAGCTAGTTCCAGGACAGGCTCTAAAACTACAGAGAAACCCTGTCTCGAAAAATAAATTAAAAAAAAAAAAAAAAAAAAAAAAAAAAAAAAAAAAAAAAGAGCAGTTCTCGGCACTCCTGGCAAAGGCGACTGACTGAAGACAGGTCGGCGTCTTCCTGGTGAAGTGTAGTCATGTTTCTCCAGTATTACCTCAACGTCTATACGTTGAAGAAATTTGATCCTATGGGACAACAGACTTGCTCTGCCCACCCTGCTCAGTTCTCCTGAGGACAAATACTCAAGATACCAAATCACCATCAAGAAACGCTTCAAGGTGCTCATGACCCAGCAACCGCGTCCTGTTCTCTGAGAGTTTGTTAATTTCATCTGCTGTCCGCCCCCAGGCCGATTATCAGTAACCAAATGCATCAATCCGTGAGCAGTGATGCCTTCCCGTACTGTTTGGAATCCTCACCACGTGATTGAGGCTATCGTAATGGGCATCTTCCGTAAAAGGAACAATCTTAACATTGTTTTTCATGCTTTGAATTGATACCAGATTATTAAAGATAAAATGACTTGGAAAAAAAAAAAAAAAGAATGAGCAGTTCTCTAACCAAACAAATGAAACTCTGTATGACAAGAACTTTAAATCTTTGAAGAAAGAAATTGAACAGATCTCCCATGCTCTTGGGTAAGTAGATATGGGTAAGTAGACTTAACAGAGTAAAAACGGCAATCTTACCAAAAGCAATCTACAGATTCAATGCAATACTCATCAAAATCCCAGCAAAATTCTTCACAGACCTCAAAAAAAAAAAATACTCAACTTCATATGGAAAAGCAAAAAAACCCAGGATAGCCAACAATACAATATAGGAACTTCTGGAGGCATCACAATCCCTGACTTCAAACTCTACTACAGAAACAACCTAAATGCCCCTCGCTCGACCAAAGAATGGATAAAGAAAATGTGATACATTTACACAACTGAGTACTACATAGCAGGGGGAAAAAATGACATCTTGAAATTTGCAGGCAAATGGATGGATCTAGAAAACATCACATTGAGTGAGGTAACCCAGACCCAGGAAGACAAATATCTTATGTACTCACTCATAAATGGTTTTTAGACATAAAGCAAAGAAAAACCAGCCTACAAAACACAATCCCAGAGAGCCTAGACAACAAAGAGGACCCTAAGAGAGACATACATGGATCTAATCTACAAGCAAAGTATAAAAAGACAAGATCTCCTGAGTAAATTGGGAACATGGGAACCATGGGAGAAGGAGGAAAGGGGAGGAGAGAGGAAGGGAGGGGAGTAGAGAAAAATATATAGCGTAATAAAAACAAAGAAAGAAATAGAGAGGGGGAAAAAAAAAACAACAAATGAGCAGCTCAGATTTAGGGATGTCATCCAAGATCATGATAGTCAAGGCCAAAGCTAATACAGGCTCCGAAATAGAACATTGGAATTCATCACTTACTTTAATTATAAATTACATTTCTAAATTTGAGATACACACACACACACATATATGCATTTGCATCCAAAAGCATTCTTTTTTTTTTTGAAAAGATAAGATTTCAATGTGTAACAGCCCTGGCTGTCCTAGAACCTGCTTTGTAGACCAGGCAGGCCTTGAATTCACAGAGATCCACCTGTGTCTCTGCTTCCCAAGCGCTGGGATTCAAGGAGTGTGCCACCACCTGCCCTATTTATACATGTGTTAGTGTTTTGCCTGCCTGTATGTCTGTGCACCACCAAGTGCATACCTAGTGCTCAAAGAGGTCAGAAGGTATCACATCCCTTAGAACAGGAGCTACAGACAATTCTGAGCTG
Organism: Ondatra zibethicus; assembly: GCA_004026605.1. Classification (NCBI taxonomy): domain Eukaryota; kingdom Metazoa; phylum Chordata; class Mammalia; order Rodentia; family Cricetidae; genus Ondatra; species Ondatra zibethicus. The sequence goes on along the minus strand of PVIU01005711.1, from coordinate 34,111 downwards.
CCACACGAGTGCTGGTAAACTGAACCCGGCCCTCTGGAAGAGCAACCAGTACTCTTAAACAATGAGCCATCATCTCTCCAACCTCCAAAAGCATTCTTAATATTCTCAGGGAATTCAAATAACCGTATTAGTTAACATTTTAGCTAAAGATGAAAACATAAGAAAAATTAGAATTTAAGAGGAATCTGTGTTTTTCCTGAAGAGATAAAAAAGTGTAGGGTGAGCTGGTCACTTTTGCTCAATTTAGAATTCTTAAAGCCAGCAACAACAAGCAAATGTTTTATGCCTTCAAAAAACTTGTCTCCACAGGTGACAAACCCTCTCTTCAAAGTTGTTAACCCAAGCTATCTCAGCAGACTGTGCAGAGATAGGAACACGCTGCTGAAATATCTTTACTTGGACCTGGTACAAAACCCAATACAGTTTTTAAAGTTTAGCTTCCAACTATCCAGTACATCCGAAGGCCATGTAAGGCTGAGCTTACCTGGTCTTGGTCCTCGAGGGGGGAAACCAGGTCGCTCTCGAGGTCGTTGTTCACGCACTCGTGGTGGCTGAGACTGAACTTCTGGTTTAGCGTCAACCCTTGGCTAAAATATAATGGAAAAATTATTAAAACTTTTTATATTATAGAGAAATAACTTCTACTGGAGGAAAAGCCAACCAAAGCAACTATTAGCAAGTCACTAGCAAGGGTAATAGTATTAAGTTTATGATGTTTTCACCTAGTTTTCTATGTTTGAAAAATACTTTTAAAAAGATATTCTGTACCAAGCTAGGACTGTAGGGTAGATCTTAATTTTGTCACATGATTGTAGTATAATTCACACTGAGCTGCTTTTGCACAAAACACTCTTTAAAATTCAAATTATACTCACAATGAAACAGCATAAGTTATTGCTACAGAAATCACAAAATGCAAGATGAGCAACTCCATATACATACATAAGACAAAGTTAAAAAGCTTTCTTATAAAGACAAGAATAGAGACACATAATTCCTCAATAAATAACTAGTTGCTACCTTCAGACATCAATGACATCTCCTAACCCCATCCCATAATCTTGAAACCAATACTTTAATAGTTCGAACACATAACCCTTTAGCACAGTGGCAAGTGCCTATCACCCCAGCACTCAGTAGGGATCTCAAGTTTGAAACCACCTTGAAACAGGAAGACCACGTCTCAAAAATAAAAGCAACAGGAGCTTCCATATAACATCTCAAAAGTCAAAGAAGCCCTTTAAGAAGGACTGACTCTCCGAATGAGGTGGGAAGTGACAGGACTGTTTTGTCAACTGCTGACTTAAATACGCTGAAATCTTTAAATGATCAATACCACGCACACTTCAACACAATAGCATTCTCAAACCCTGCAAGCTTTCTACTGCCCACGGATTTATGGCCCAAGCAAAACACAAACTAATGAATGAATCCTCAAAGGACACCCCCAACTAAGAGTCAGCACTTTAACCATTGAGGAGGACCTTGATCTAAGCAGCACTCAATTTTTCATTAATTGGGATGTTATAATTTGCAAGTACTATGGTTCTTTCAAAACTGCCCATTTAGATAGCAGATACTGTAATCCTACGATATATATTAACTACAACATTAGCAATTATTTAGAAGATTTACCTACTTCTTACAGCCTGTTTTTTTCCTATGTAAACTATTTTTCCCATCAGAAGAGATCACACATCCTGGAATCTGCCTAGTAACAAAATTAATTTTACTGGGTATGGTAGCACATCTCAGCACTTAGGAGGCAGAGCCAAGAGACTTTCCGTGACTTCAAGGCCAGCGAGAGATATATAACAAGAGGATTTAGTTCTCATTTTTGTTATGAAGCCCATCTAGCTGTCTTGCTTTGTATGTACGGGAGAGGGCGATCCTGGAGAGAACTGGGTTTTAGTCTTTTTTTTTTTTAAATTTACTTTTATGTGCCTTGGTATTCTGTCTACATAGTCTGTCTACATGTCTTGTATGTCTGTGTGCGGTTGCTAGATCCCCAGGAACTAGAGTTACAGACAGTTGTACCTGCCATGTGGGTGCTGGGACTTGAATCCTCTTGAAGAGCAGTCAGTGCTCTTAATCACTAAGCCATCTCTTCAGCCCCAGTCCAGTTTGATCTTAAACCATTATTTCCCTCGCTGCTGGGACTGCAGACATGTACCACTGAAAGAACCAAGCACGGTGCTTGAACAGATGCTTAGCAATTCCTGGTTCAGAATATTCTATACCTGACAATGAGGTTAACTGTGCTTAAGAGTTTACCAGTACATAAACAACCTAAAATGTAATGCCCAGAAAGGCGTTATCTTTAGAAATATATGCTCACCTCCACTAAGGGAGCCTTAAAGCAGAACTTAGTACAGTTTGCATATCAATCAGAATTGAAGAATAGATGTACTCTACTCAAACTTTAATGTCTTATTGGATATTATATATATAGCGCAAATGTGTGCTGGGAATGATGATACAAGCCTTTAATACCAGCATCCAGGAGACAGAGGCAGGTGGAATCCTATGAATTCAAGGTCAGCCTGGGCCTATTTTGCCAGAGTTCCAGGTCAACCAGAGCTACATAGTGAGGCCCTATCTCAAAAAAAAAAAAAAAAAAAAAAGAAAAGAAAAAAAGAAAAAAAAGAAAGGGGGTTAGGCAGTTAAGAGCACTTGCTGCTTTCTCAGAGAACCGATTCAGGTCCTAGCGCCCACATGGTTGCTAAAAGGCCTCTATAGTTCCAGTTCTAGGGTCTCTGAGGCCCTATTCTGACCTCTGTGGGCACTGCACATTTATGGTGTACAGATATGTGTGCATGCAAAAACCACCCGTACTGATAAAAATATATCTTTTCTGAAAAAATAGGAAATAATACCTTGTATTTAGAATTTTCAGGAAAAAAAAGACAACTCAATCTAAGTATTATCAAAGAACTTGAGGATCTGCTCCAACCTTAATATATTTTAAAACATATTACCAAAATAGATTCTCAAACCAATTTAAAATTAAAGTTGAAAGGATTCCCATCTTTGGGCAGTGGTGGCACACACCTTTAATCCCACCACTCAGGAAGCAAGAGGCAGGGGGATCTCTTGTGAGTTCAAGGCCAGTCTGGTCTACAGAGCTAGATCCAGGATAGCTAGGGTTGTTGCAGAGAAACCCAGTCTTGAAAAACCAATGAAAGAAAGAAAAAAAGAAATTATTTCCTAGCTTATAAATAATTTGTACACTGAATTGGTAAATTTGTATTGGAAGCAGACAGAATGCCAGTGCATGCAAAGCAGATTAAAAAGCTAAGAACTGTTCCCCTTTTTAAGAAATAAATGCCAACTAAGCCAGCTATTATGTTCTTGTAATTCTTCATGTCCAATGACTAAAATATCCTACATAGTATTAGGGCTTTCAAATTAACTTCATGATCTTAAAGAAAATGAATGTCAAACGAAATATAAAATAAAAATGGTCAAATAAAGTCAGAAAGGCACAGTCATACACAAGTCCTTCACTGAACACAAGCTATTTAGAAGAGGTAGTCCATTTCCAGCAAAACTGTCTTCCCAAGAACTCCACTGACCTACATCTATCTCAATGCCCATCAATGCCCTAAAAGTAGACTTAACTTTCTTGTACCAAATAATCTACTTAAAACATAAGAAAATGAATCTTTTCAAAAGTAACAAAAGAAGCTGAAGGTTACTAAACCCAGTGGAAATATCACAAATTTACACATAGCACAAAGACATGAGGATATTCTCAAAGCCTACATTTTATTATTTTTAATTATGTGTCTGTGTGTGCCTGTATAGCGAAATGTGCACAAGCGATGCTAGAGGCATCAGGTCCCCTGGAGTTACAGGCAGCTAGCTGTAAGCCACCCGGCATGGATGCTAGGAACCTTAACTCAGGTCCTCTGAAAGAGCAATGATGTGCTCTTAACTACTGAGCAATCTTTCAAGGCCCTTAAAGTTCAATTTTAAACATTTCTTATTAGAGTGGAAAATAAAAATAACTTCAAAAATGATTCCAATATTAGATACACAAAGAGTCTAGAATCTAGTTATTAAGACATACTTTAAATACATAGTACTCTTCTTTGGTGTAAATATAAAGATACATTACCCTCCACAAAGTCCTAAGAAAAATGTACACATGTAAAACCACATATGTAGTTGATATGTACCTACATAAATTCAAAAGCCAGACTATATTTCAGCCATCCAAACATGGGTGAATTATGCGGGACCCTAACCTTCCTGTCTCTAAAATGTAGATCTCTATGAGTTCAAGGCCAGCCAGGGCCATACACAGTTGAGACCCTGTCCCAACCCACCCCCTAAAAGAAAAGTGAACGGAACATGCTGAACACAAAATTGTTAGTGAAAGGCAAATGAAAGGAATATTATTATTTAACTAATAAAAATAAGTGTTGGGCTGTATCCATGGCTTAATAGTTAAGCCATGTTCTTCCAGGTGACCCAGAAGGTTCCATCCTCCGCACCCACACTGCAGCTACCAACCATCTGTAGGTTCCAGACCCAAAAGAACCAACATCCTCTTCTGGCCTCTGAGGGCACTGCATGCACAAGGTAAAACACCCAGATACACAAAATACAGCCAGTTAAAAATAAACCAAGCGTCACCAAATCTCTGAAACAACAATTCAGACTCCAACTGGAAATCTGACAGAAAGAGTTCCAAGTCCCAAATCATTCGTCCCTTCTCTAGGTGGGTTTGAAAAGCACTAATCATTAAGGTGGAATTTTGGCTTGTGATCAAATGCAACCACATTTAAATATGTAACTAGAAAAAAACCACAAAGGTATTTTGGTACCATGTAGTTTATAGATTACTGTGTGTAGAAACATCACGAGGACAAGAAAATCACTGCTTTTTAAACCTCAATGTCTTAGTGTTAGAGCATCTAAAAAAATGTATACAATAACCATTTTCAATGTAAATTTTCTAGAAAAATGAAACAACTCAAAATGTAGGGGAAAACTGGATCTTTACTATGCCAATAAACTAAATTCAAATTTAATTTAAACTTCTAGCAAGCATAAATAGTGTCTTACTTCCACAGTTTTGGAAAGCTCTGAAATGGTAAGATGACAAACAGACAAAAAGCAGAATACTGAAACGATCAGTTAAGGTGAACACTACAGTCATAAGTTGGTACAGGCTTCAATTAAATTGTGTGAACCACTTACAGACTGAGTTTAGGCAATGTAAATATACATATATAATATATAATGTGATATATATTATATACATATATGCACACACAAATATTCTATTTCTTTAGAACAATGATTTTTAAATGGTTTTCTATTTTGTGCCTTTCCAAATTTCTCACCTAAAATATTCTTGCTAAGATGTAAAATTTGCAAACGGAGTATTTTTCTAAAGAAGCCTTTAAAATGACAACTTATATTAATAAAACCAACTTAATCTGTATTTCACACACCCAAACCCCAAATACCATCTCTGTAAGATTAATAGAGATTTGGCATTTAAAGTGGGTGCACTGACATTTAATACATTTTTGTATGTTTAATCCATAGTTCTGGTTGACTTGCTTAAAAATGTATAAAAACTAAGCAATTGGCAAATGTAACAAGGATACAATCCAATGTGTTCACAGATCGTTACCTGTGAGACTGGTGCTTTAACATGGGGTGGAATTCCAGAGGAAGAAACAGTACCACTAGGAGGCAGGTTTTTACTGGTCACTGAAGCCCAGGAGAAAGCCTGCAGGAAATGCAACAGACCTAGACTACTAATCATGGAAAACCACCAACATTCCTACAGGGAAACTTCCAAATATATAATCTGTTTTCATTTCTAATCTGTTCCTTTATATTGATGAACTCCTAGAAGAAAGGCACACACATGCCAGTCTGTGTGCCAACTCTCAACATCTCATTATGCAAGATGCGACTGTTGTCTCAACTGCTAAGTGAAACCACACCAAGTTCCTATATGAGTAAGTGGCAAACAAACCACTATCAACTAAACATGCTGTAAAATCTGAACCAGAAAGAACTTCTTTCCCCTTCTGGGGGAAGACAGGATGTGTGAGTGACAGTGTTTGGGAAAGGGGAAGAATAGAAAGAACAGAGTACTAGTTGGAAACTTAACAGACACAAATTGAACAAGGACTCTTCTACTACTCTTCTCTCACTGCCCAAATATACTTTAACCTTGTACTTCACAGAGATAAAGAGGTTTAACATGTACACTATGGGTGTCACGCATCTCTACAAGAGAATTAGTGTAGTAAGGAAACTGATCCCATTTAAATCACAAACAGGTGTCTCTCACAGATCAACTTCAGCTGCGACATTACATGACTCCTGGAGCGTCAGAAGAGATGAGCAACTGAAAGCCTCATACATGGACTTGAGTAATTTCGTGTAAGTCATTGAACACTGCATACAGACAAGAGTAATTTTATGATATAAATTTCATTCTTAGGAATATTTTTGGGGTAGAGAAAAACCATGAAGTCTCCCCAGAACAGAAACTCCAGCTTCTTTCACATACATAAAAGTATAGCTTACTATATCAAATAACAGAACCAAAATCATGCTTCATTCATGACACCAGGCATGAAAACGTGAGGTTGCAGATCTGAAAAGTTCCTCTGACCTCACCTTTGGTGGTTCTTGAGGGAGAGAAGCGGGCTCAGAGGGAGGAGGAGTGGCAGACTTCTCCTCTAGCTCTTCTAAGCTTTTCTCCTCCACTTGTGGTTTCAGCTCTTCAGTCTTTGTTTCAGATTCTGGCTCAGGTTCAGGTTCATGAGAGGATTCTTCTAAAGGCTCCTCTATGCCATTACTAGAACAGAACATCTAGGTCACCAGGAGGCCCAGTGAGATAAAACTCCAACTAACAGCTGTCACCTGTTCTGTGTTCACGTACAGGAGGGCGCAGGGCTGAGATCCAAGTCCTGCCTCATGAGCACATACTAGCCAAACTTCTCTACCACAAGACTCACGCCCAGTCAGATCCCAGCTTTCTGTCTGTTTTGGTTTTGTTGTTTGAGACAGGATTTCACCATGTTTCCCTGGTTGGCCTCAAACTCAGTAAAATCCATCTACTTCTGCCTCCCTTGAGAACTGAGATTAATAGTGTGCACCATCAAATCCAGCCCCATCAATGTTTAAAAGTGGTATTATTTTGCAAGTAAGGGTGTTTTGCTTACATGTATATCTGTGGGTCATATACATGTACTGTCCTTGGAGGTCAGAAGAAGGCATCAGAATCCCATGTCTGGGGTTAAAGACTGCCACGTGGGTGCTGAACAACCAGTGCTCTTAAAGACTGAGCCATCACTACAGCCATACCCCATCATTTTACACCTAGATTACCCACAATGCTTATTTTAGTACCAACTATAAATCCTGTGATTATTTTCTAATTAGTGTGAAGGGGCAATGCATGATGGTTAGAGGACTTTAGGGAGTCACATATCTCCTCCAATATTAACTCAAGAATGAAACTTGGGACACTAGGGCTGCAGGTGAGCACCTTTACTGGCTTAGCCACCTCTCTGTCCCCTATACACCAAGTTTCTTATAAAAATTAAGTTCAGTGTATTGTCCTAAACAGTCTTTACTATCTGTTATCAACCACATCTCTGATACAAACCAGTATCTTGATATATGTCATAAATAACCAAATACTGGCTTAAATATGCTGTTTTAACAAAAATGTATTTCCAGGAGCTGAGGCTGTAGTTTGGTGACCAAGGGCATAATTAACATGCATAAAGGTCTGGGGTTTGATATTTAGCAACAAAGAAAAAGAAAAAAACAGTAACTTCTAACAATAATCCTAGAAGCACTAACTACACTGCAGGTCAGTGCAAATGCAGGCCTGCAACTGCTGGCTAGCCTTACGTCACAGGATGGGCGTCATAGTAGGCGCTGTTAGCATTCTCTTGCACAGGTTCAGGAGATGGCTGCCTTTCTTCTTGCTCCTCTTCTACTTCGTCTTCTGATTCTGACAATACATAATGCACCACATCTTTGTGAGAGGTTCACATACTTACACACTACAGTATCTTTCAGTGTAAGCTTGAAAGTCAGTAAACTAACAAAGGCAGCCATTCACTGGAACATTCCCCGTTCCCCACAAGCAGGACAAAACTTGATTACTATGCTTTATTTTCACAAGATCTATTAGTAAAGAAAGGAAAAGCTTGCAAAGAAGCTAAAAACCATTGTTTCTGTTGTCATATCTATTTAAGAGTAGTAATAATAAGGAGAAGAAAAACAAACTGATATTTTATCAGTGGAAGATCAATAAAATAGCTACAGTACTGCCACAACTCGGATAGGCAACAGACAGTAAGGGAAAATGAGTATGCTCTATGCCACTTAGTTCATTTTGATAAAACTGCTTGTGTCTCCAAAACAATTCCAGAATATGTACCAAACTCTGTAGTATAGTATGGAATCTATACAGACATGTCACCCATACACACACTTCCTAGGTTTGACTTTTATGTAATTTCATGTACACACATATTTCCTCTAACAAGAACTAAAGGGGGGAAAGAGTTGGATTCAGTTAAAATAAAAGTGACAAATTTCAAAAAGCTTCATACTTATAGAAATTCCTGAGAGAAGAAGACTGAGAGAACATTGAGTTAAGCTCACCTTCATCAAGTTCTGGCTCAGAATCACCAAATACTTCATCTTCATAACGAAACATATCATTGTGAACATAAAATTTATTTGGAACAGATCCCTATAGAAAAACAACATGCAATCTCAATTTTAGTACCACAGAAATAATATGGACTAAATATAATCAACCAAAGCTGAGTATGTTATGACGCTAACACAAAAGAAACTAGAAAAAGTATCATCAAATGAAAACTGGCCGAGTGTGGAGGCAAGCACACGTAACTCCACCATTTGGAGGACTGAGAAGGAGGAGGACCACAAGTTCCAGGCCAGCTGAGCTACACAGATTCTGTCAAATAAGTAAATAAATGCATTGCTAATAATAAACACATGAAAATGTCAAAATAAAGCCCAGCATCATATATATTCTAATGCTTAAAAATAAGGAAATAGTAAAATTAAAAACTCTTCTCAAAAAGAATCAGCATCCATAAAGTTCTTCCATCTTTTCAAAACCCTCTGAAAATACAATTCAGTATTTTTACAATCATGTAGGGTTTTTCCTTTGTCTTATGAGTCCAGGGACCAAATTGAGGGTCTTAAAAACAAAACTACAAACCACATCACCTCAATCCTCTTTTCTGTTATCTATCATCCACTTACACACACATTTCAGCATCTAACTTTAAAGTACACACATACATACAATGTATAAACAAGCTGTATTAACACACCTATTCGAATCTCTCAAAGAGAGCAGTGAGCAAACTGCAGAGATGGCTCAGTGGTTACGAATACTGGCTGCTTTTTAAGACCCAGGTCCAATTCCCAGCATGGTGGCTCCCAACATTATGTAACTGCAGTTCCAGAGATCTGATACCCTTTCCCAACTCTATGGCACACATCCAAACATGCAGGTAAAACACTCAAACACGTAAGAAACAAAAGTGAAAGGGCTGGAGAGATGGTCTGGAAGTTAAGAGTGCTAACTCTATTCTTCTAGAGGACATGGGCTTGCTTCTAGAGGACCCACGTGGCAACTGTCTATGTCAGTCCCAGGGTATGCAATGTCCTCTTCTGACCTACAAGGGCACCAGGCATACACGTGGTGCACAGACATAAAGTCAAAACACCCAAACACATAAAAATAAGTAAAATTCAAAATATCCCTTAATTTAAAAAATAGCAATAAGCAAATCCAAACCTGTAGGAACTCTTTAGTATTCCAACAAACTATTAGCACATAAATCACATAAATACAAACTAAGTGAAATGAACTTACTTCTGGAGCCAGAACAAAGGTTTGCATAAACTTCCTCTCGGGCTGTCCGCTGTTAGACAGCAAGCCCATAACCTGTACAACTACGCCATCACTCAAGGTTGCATGAGCATCCACGTGACGAATTTTGGTATGACATTCACTGAAGTTCAGAGACAACACTTTGTGGTGTATATCCTTTACAGAGAAAAGTTGTAAAGAGAATAAGAACATGTGTGCTGCCACATTAACTACACATCACTCTATGTACACACATTGCTTATTCCTCAGGACCCAAAAAGATTAAGGATTTGCCTGTTCTGCATTAATCTAGACAACTATGTATTACACTCAAGCTGCCTGCCAACTACCATCTTTAAGACATCATCTCTATACAGGAAACTGGAATGCATCTTGATACTGTGCTGTAGTCTGGGTGTTAGGCAGCCGTCACCTTCATCTCTGTGCTGGCTAATCATTCTCACAAACTGCTACCAACTGCCTTCTGACCTTACACCTAATTTTACCTTACTACAATGTTTGCTGATGTTGTTTTCCTATATCCAAATTTTTCCTGTTTCCTGCTAAGGCCCAAACCAAAGACCCATATTCTTCAAGTCTGCTCTTCCCATCAAGTTATGAAGCAATTACTGTGCATATCTGGAGCATGAGAGATATACTTCTCAACTACTTCACATATAAAATACAACACTCCACATTGTCCTTTTAAATACATCCAATAATACATTTCTACTAAAACTAACTCTTTACAGCAAAGGGTCACACTAGAGAAACCCAGTGAGGAGTAAATCTGACTTAATTCAAAGATACTTGAAAACAGATAATCTGTAACTTACATTTTGGCCATAAACTGCCTCCTGGGGCTTTCCACTGGCATCCACTCCACCATGAACATAGGAGGAATTCCTGCCATAAAACCTGCAAAACCATTGACAGACCCATCAAGGAAGGTATGGGGCCACTAGAGTTCTAGTGCCAAACAGACTAGGTTCTAACTCATCAACAATATATGGCTGCTGTAAGGATTAATGAAGTCAATGCCCACAGAATCCTCAGGGTTTCTGTGTAACGAGGCAGATGCTCCATTAGCTTGCCTCAAAAATCCACGTCAGTGAATCAGAGGTTAAGGTGCATAACAAATGGCTATCTGAGGTTTACTCATATGAGCATCTTTCTTGGATGCAGCGTGCCATGTGCGGGACTGGTACCCTCGGCAGTCAGAAGAGAACAGAGACTAGTTACAGATGACTCTGAGTAAAATGTGGGTGCTGGGAATCAGCCTTTGGCAACAACCCAAGACCATGAGTGCTTTTAACAGCCAAGTCATCTTCCAACCCCTTATGAAAAGTTTAAAAAAAAATCTAAATTTTTATTAAAAGGAAAAGTGGTTAAATATGCTAGATATAATATGGAAGCCATACCACTTTACTTTGTGGATATCCATGTACACATGTGTTTGTGAGATCAGAAGACACCCTTGAGAAGCCTCCTTCCACTGTGCCATGTTGTTAGCCTGAAAGTTATACTAGTTGAAAACCTTGTTGGCTATGGCTAGGTGGTGGTGGCACATGCCTTAAATAAATCCCAGCACCCAGAGGGAGATCTCTGAGTTCAAGGCTAGCCTGGTCTACAGAGGAAGTTCTAGAACAGCTAGGGCTATAAAGAGAAACCCTGCATTGTCAAAATAAATAAACAAAAACAAAACCTGGTTTCCAACTTTGTTCCTTTCATTTTTCTTCCCTACCAAAAAAAAAAGTTTGGCATGGGCCCTCACACCTACAACCCCAACGCCCAGGACGGCCAAAACTGCCGTGAGCTCAAGGCCAGAACTACAGAGACCTTACAGAAGTGAGGCCAAACAACTACCAACCCCAGCCCCGGGGAATGAGGAAGAGGGTACAGAAGCAGGTGGAACCAAGATGGGGCCAGTCTCAAAACAATAACAGACTACCGATATTCTGAAAGATCAACTCTCATATAAAGGTCCTAATAATCCCATTCACTCTCAAATATCACTCAGTCTTTTTTTAAAAAAAAAAAAAAAAAAGCTCTGTATTGAGGGAATTAAAAATATTTTACATACCCCCCATTTCAGTATAATGTTGAAAACTGGCTATGGGTAGCTTGTTTACTTATTTATCCTTATTTCTAATCTTACTTTTCAAGAAAGATGGTGAATTAGTTATTAGCTTCAGCTGTCAAATATGAAAAATGAGATAACCAAAGTACCTACATTAAAACCAGCATAAAATTAAATGGAAAAATAAAGAATTCACAGAAAGGGAACCCAGCAAAAGTGAGTACAATCCTCTCTCATACTGCCTAAGAGAGTATCAACATGTCACGCAGTATAAACTGCCAAAGCTAACCTGAGACCTGCACAAGAGATGGGCAGCAGCATCCGCAGGAGGTAACAACAGCGTATTATTTCAGCTCTGTCCTGCAGCACTGTAGGACTCATCTTTCAGCCGTCTCATTCACCTTTCAGCTTCACAAGTACAGCAGCCAAAAGAATGGGACTTGGCAAGAACTAGCTACACACTACACAAATTTAATTTAATTTTAACCTCTGGAAAAACAGAACAAGGCTACTAACAGTGTCTCACAAAACAATACTATTTTTCAGATGGGAAGACAAACTTTCACAGGTATACACTAGTTTTTCTCAATACTATGAGAACTTAAAAAGATAAATTTAAGTCACTGATTTATAATTGCTCGTTGGAACCCATTAGTAAGCCAAGCCCCTCATTAGTGTGATGAAACATGAAATACTAAGGGGGTGTGTGTAAAATAGTGTGCTATGACATTAGTGTGATGAAACATGAAATACTAAGGGGGTGTGTGTAAAATAGTGTGCTATGACACTATGATACGATGTGCTCCTCTGTTTGCAAAGTCATTATCAGTAAAAAGTGGCCATACCAAGAGAATGAGGTGATGTCTAAGTTTTACCTGTGTAAATACTCGGGAGCTTTATTCAGCAAAGTATAATACTGCCGCACAAACTCCCGCCCCACAAGCAGCGGACTGGGCTTCTCCATAACCATTTCTTTGCTGCACAATGTCAAATGCTGGGGGAGAAAACACAACAAAATAGCTATTAAATCATCTTTGTAAAATGCCATGAAATAAATCTTTATAGACATACAAATGAGACTATACATTAACATCATTTAAAAAAATTTATTAACAGGCCAGGCAGTGGTGTGGTGCTTTTTAATCCCAGCACTTGGGAAGCAGACATATGTGAATTTCTGTAAGTTCAAGGACAGCCAAGTGCTATAGAGAAATCTGTCTTTAAAAACAACAGGTTAGAGATGGCTCAGTAGTTGAGCATTGTCTGCTCTAACAGAGGACCCAGATTCAATTTCCAGCACCCACATTAAGGCACACGACCATCTAATCGAACTCCAGTTCCACAGGATCTGCTGGCCTCTTATGACTTCCTTGGGCACCAGGCACACGTACGTGCACAGACACACATTAAATAAAAATGAAAACCCTTTGTAAAATGCAGTTACTTACTTTATACATATAGCCCTCAGAATAAATAATCTATGTAATCACCATGAAGGGGCAGTGGGCTGTAGATATGGCTCATGGTTAAGAGGTGGTCTTCCACATGACTGTAATTCATTTCCAGCATCCGCATTAGGTGGCTCCTAACTACCTCTAACTCCAGTTCCAGGGGATCTGAACCTTCAGCCTTGAAGCACAGACCGCCACACAGATACACAAACACACGATTCAAAATAAATCTTGGACCGGAAAGAATGCTCAGCAGCAAAAGCTCTTGTTGCTCTTGTGGAAGACCCAGGCTCAGTTATTTCCCAGCAGCCACATGGTAGCTCACAGCCATATTCCAGAGGACCAAATACCCTATTCTAACCTCCACAGGTACCAGCTACACACATGCTACACAGACAGACAAGCAGGCACAGGCGCACTGTTTTAAGGGAAGTGGAGGAAGGAGAGAGCCATTGAAATGGCTTCAGAGTTTGCCTGACCTGAGCTCCCCAGGACCAACAAGGTAGAGAGAACTGATCCCCAGTTTGTCTCCTGACCGCCACTACTTAGCACAAACACCACTTGATTTTTAAAAGAAGTAGTAATATGGCTGATAGCAGCTCACTGGCAGAGTAGTACAGTAGTTCCAAGAAATTGCTTAAGTACCAAAGATGTGTGTAGATCAACAGACAGAACACACACCCAAATACCCACACACAGCCTCGAGAGGATACTTGACTATTTTTAATTTATATCCATGGATGTGTGTATTCACAGCGACCAGAAGAGGGTGTCAGGTGCTCTGGAACTTGGCAAGGGAACTAAACTTGGGACCTCTGGAAAAGCAGAAAGCACTCCTAACTTCTAAGACATTTCTCCAACTCTCCTCTCTTATTGTACTTGAAAGTACTAAAGGGGAAAAAACAAAACAAAGTAAAAAAAAAAAAAAATCAACCATACATCTTGGTGTGTATCAGGCAAATAAAATACTATCTGAATTCCTATTTTAACAAATTTCAATGCAGGTTTTCTTTAAGCAACTAAATACTTTCATAGCTGATGCCATCCCATAATCACCCAGCTTAGACATGCTGTTTCTCACAATGTCAGACATTGGGGGCAAAGAGGTTGGTTAAGTATAACTCTTAGAGACTTCAGTGTTGCATTTTGTTCTAACTAGCTGTTTCTTCCTTTGCAATTGTTCCTCTAGACATTTTTGTTTGGTTTCTCTGTGTAACAGCCCTGGCATCCTGAACTCTATAGGCCAGTCTGGCCTGGCCCACAGAGCACCAGCTGCCTCTGCTTCCAGACTGCTGGGATTAAAGGGTGTGCTGCCCAAGTTCTAATACAGAAATGAATTTGTAAACAAGTTTAGTGGCTCAGGCCTCAAACTGAGGCACACAGAATAATCATGAGTTCAGACCAGCCTGGACAAGAGTAGCCCTGTACTCTTTTTTAAGATTTATTATGTATGAGTGTTTTGCTCACCATGTATGTCTGTATACCACATGCATGCCTGGTACCCACAGAGATCCAGGGCATGAGATTGCCTGGAATTGAGATTTTATGGACAATTGTGAGCCACCATGTGGATGCTAGGAATTGAACCTGGAAAATGCTCTTAAATTCTGAGCCATCACACTGACGCTCTGTATTTTTTGTTCTAATACCCACACGGCAGCTCACAATTATCAGAAATTCCAGTTCCAGGGGATACGCATGCAGGCAAAATACTCATACACATAAAATAAATTTAAAAAATTATGTTATTAATTTTAATTGGGAGACTAAAAAATGATTGAAGCATGAATAAAGGCAGCGGCAATCACAAGTAACGCTCACACTTGGAAAAATGATTGAAGCATGAATAAAGGCAGCGGCAATCACAAGTAACGCTCACACTTGGAAAGCTTCCTTCCCCGCCTCCATCACTGTCTCAAAAGGTGGGGAAAAATCTGTAGCTTATAGCTTATGCTGTCTAAATGTCACAAAATGTAGAGTAACTTTGAAATTCGTAAAATTCAGGGGGTCCAAGGCCTTCTGGTCTCCATGAGCACTAGACACACACATGTGGCACACACACACACGGGTAAAAACATTCATACACACAAATTTTATTTATTTATTTTTAAGGGAGGAGGGGGCTTTTTAAAAACAGGCTTTCTCTGTTTAATAGCCCTAGCTGTCCTGAAACTTACTCTGTAGACCAGGCTAGCCTCAAACTCAGTTACCCACTTGCCTCCGCCTCTTGTTTAAAAAAAAAAAAAAAAAGCCAAACTGAAGTGGAGCACACCTTTAATCCCAGCACTCAGGTGGCAGAGGCAGGAGGATCAGGGAATTCAAAGCCAGCCTGGGCTACAGAGGTAGACGGGTCTTAAAAGGGAGCCAAGGAGAAAATGGTTTTAGAACCAAGATTAAAAGTATGGAAGTGAGTGAGGAATTTTAGCTAACTTCCCTACTGTGAGCCCCGCACTCCAACCACATCATTAATGGGGATGCAAATATTCAACAATACCGATTTCTGCACAGAGAAGAATGAGTCTAGTTAAGACTGGCCTTGAAAACCCACAGCAATCCTTCTGTCCAGGCGGCCTAAATTCTGAGCTTAGGTAAAGCAGCATGTCTGGCATAACATCACTAAACTAAAAACCACCCACTTTCAGTGTACCAACAGTAGCAAGAGTGTATCTGTCCGGCATAGTAATGTTTAATGGCTAAAGTCTTCTTATACTAGAAATTACTCACTGAAGGTAAATGAGGAAGTTGAGGTGGGAACAAATATCCTGAACAATGGTCAGTTCTGTAGAGAAAAAACTAATAAAGAACAAGAGAGGGAGCAGGGTGTTTTAATTCTCGGGAGGGAAAGAAACTTTAAACTCGGGAGGCAGAGGCAAGCAGATCTCTGTAAATGAAGGGCAGCCTTATCTACAAAGTTAATCCTAGGACAGCCAGGGCTGTCATGAAGAGAAACCCTGTCTGTCCTGGGGGGAAAAGAACGGAAAGTCTGGACAAAGGGCTTGGTGTTAAGAACTCTCACTGGCTGTTCTATCCCAGCAACCACACGGCAGTTCACAACCATGCACAACTGTAGTTCCAGTGAAACTGATGTCCTTTTCTGCCCTCTGCAGGCACAGACACGCAAAAACATCTATACACAATAAAAGAAAAGCTTTGGGGCTAGGAACTTACAGCACCTAAAATGAAACATTGAAAAGACTAGAATGACAGATTCAACGCAATGCCCAACAAAATTCTTCAAAGACCTCGAAAGAACGGTACTCAACTTCATTTGGAAAAGCAAAAAACCCAGGATAGCCAAAACAATCCTGGACAACAAAAGAACTTCTGGAAGCATCACAATCCCTGACTTCAAACTCTACTACAGAGCTACAGTACTGAAAACAGCCTGGTACTGGCATAAGAACAGACAGGAGGACCAATGGAACAGAATAGAAGACCCGGATATCAATCCACACATCTTCGAACACCTGATATTTGATAAAGAAGAAAAAATATCACATGGAAAAAAGAAAGCATATTTAACAAGTGGTGCTGGCATAACTGGATATCAACATGTAGGAAAATGAAAATAGACCCATATCTATCACCATGCACAAAACTCAAGTCCAAATGGATCAAAGATCTCAACATAAAGCCAGCCATACCGAACCTCATAGAAGAGAAAGTGGGAAGTACACTTGAACGCATTGGCACAGGGAACTACTTCCTAAATAGAACCCCAGCAGCACAGACACTGAGAGAAACAATAAATGGGACCTCCTGAAACTGAGAAGCTTCTGTAAAGCAAATGACATGGTCAACAAGACAAAACGACAGCCTGCAGAATGGGAAAAGATCTTCACTAACTCCACATCAGACAGAGGTCTGATCTCCAAAATATACAAAGAACTCAAGAAATTGGACACCAAAAGATCACATCATCCAATAAAAAAAATGGAGTACAGACCTAAACAGAGAACTCTCAACAGAGGAATCTAAAATGGCTGAAAGACACTTAAAGAAATGTTCAACATCCTTAGTCATCAGAGAAATGCAAATCAAAACAACTCTGAGATACCATCTTACACCTGTAAGAATGGCCAAGATCAAAAACACTGATGACAACTTATGCTGGAGAGGTTGTGGGGAAAAGGGAACACTCCTGCATTGCTGGTGGAAATGCAAGCTGGTACAACCCCTTTGGATGTCAGTGTGGCGATTTCTCAGAAAATTAGCAAACAACCTTCCTCAAGACCCAGTAATACCACTTTTGGGTATATATCCAAAGGATGCTCATTTGTGCCACAAGGACATGTACTCAACTATGTTCATAGCAGCTTTGTTTGTCATAGCCAGAACCTGGAAACAACCTAAATGCCCCTCGATTGAAGAAGAATGGATAAAAAAAAGTGGTACATTTACACAATGGAGTACTACACAGCAGAAAAAAATAATGACAGCTTGAATTTTGCAAGAAAATGAATGGAACTAGAAAACATTATTTTGAGTGAGGTAACCCAGACATAGAAAGACAATTATCACATATAATACTCACTCATAGGTGGTTTATAAACATAAAGCAAAGAAAACCAGCCTACAAACCACAATCCCAGAGATCTTAGACAACAATACAGACACTAAGAGACTTACACAGATATAATCTACATGGAAAGTAGAAAGTATAAAAAGACACAATCACTTGAGTAAATTGGGAGCATGGGGACCTTGGGGGAGGGTTGAAGGGGGAGGGGAGAGGCAGGGAGGGAAGCAGAGAAAAATGTAGAGCTCAATAAATAGCATGGAAAAAAGAAAAAAAGACTAGAATAAAATGTTAAATTAAATTATGGTTTCATGAATTAAAAAGACAATGTATACGATGAGCTAAAGAATGAAATTTTAAAAATCCACTACAAATAGTAAAAATTATTATTAGAGCAGATTACAGTAGAAAAGGCTATCCAAAATAGTTAATTCTCATTAATTTCAGAGCTATCTTAAATGGTCTCTCTCCATATTCTTACTAAACACAGTGCTCCACTACTAGTGATAAAATGGCAAACTCGGGCTGGAGAGATGGCTCAGCAGTTAAGAGCACTGACTGCTCTTCCAGAGGTCCTGAGTTCAATTCCCAGCAACCACATGGTGGCTTACAACCATCTGTATTAAGAGCTGGTGCCCTCTTCTGGCATGCAGGCATATATGCAGGCAGAACACTGTATACACAATAAATAAATATTTTTTTAAAAAATGGCAAACTTGAGAAAAAAAATCAAATTTTAAACACAAATACCTAGCCACAACTACTAATGCAACTGTTTGAACATTTCAAATTTCAGAGACATTCCAGCTTTCAGAATAGATATATTTAACCCAGGGTTTTGCATGTGTTAAGCAAGCACTCTATCAACTGAGCTATATCTTCAGTATCCCCAATCTTTAAGAGCATTAACACACACACACAAACACACACACCCCACTCACTGCAATTCGCTGCATGAAATTTCATGTCATTCTTTGGTAGTTATTTTAATGCTTGGAGAGAACAAACATTTCTGAAGAAATCATACTTTTTATTAAAGAAAAAATCAAGAAAACACCTAGATAAGGAGGAAATGCAGATAAACTGCTAACCTTGGAAGGTTATACGTACCATATTTTATTTATGGAAAGAATGTCTCCAACTGGCTGCAGCCTGTTTACCAGAAACTGCTATCAAAGGCTGCCATGCTTAGCCCTAGCTTATCTCCATGGCAGGATGCTTACCCCCACTCCCTCTGCAGGGCTTTCACACCTAGGCCAAGGCCCATCTCACTGACCCAAAGACTAGATCCCATTTTAAAATGACAGCTCCATTTAACACTAGAACTTTCCAAAGTTCCTCAAGGTCTTCATCTAAAAGGTTTTAATGACTACAACAATACTAGCTACACATTTTTAGGACAAGAAATTCAGATTTGTTGTGGCAGACCTTGGGTCCAAGTACCACAGTGACAGAAAGAGGTTATGGATAAAGCAACTTCTGTTCTCAACCCTAAGGGGGCAAGTGCTGAAGTACAGAAAGACGCTAAGAATGGCCAACCGTTAAGAATGGCTATGCTGGGTGGTGGTTGATGTATGCAGAAATGGTTATGCTACTCCCCTTCTGAGACAAGGTTTCTCTCTAAGTAGCCCTAGCTGTTCAGGAATTCACTCTATAGAAGAGATTGGCCTCCAACTCCCATCTTCCTAGTCTTGCCTCCTGAGTGACCACACCTGGTCCAAAGCAAATTTCCTGAGTGTCACATTGACACAAAATTCTTGTTCTTGGAACAAAGACTGAGGCCCTATATCCCTTTGCCTTCTGAGCGTGTTTCATTTTTCTGTAAATGAAGTTAATATAACCCTCCCTATTCAAGAGATAAAGGAAACAGGGGACTCAGGAAACATTAAAGCATAATGAAAGGCGGGCACGGTTGCAGACGCCTTTAATCCCAGCACTCAGGAGATGGAGAGGTAGACAGGTAGTAGACAGGCAGACCTCTGCAAATTCAAGGCCAGCCTGACCTACAAAGTGAATTCCAGCACAGCCAGGGCTACACAGAGAAACCCTGTCTGGGGTGGTAGGAGGAGGAGGAAGGGGCTGGACTGACTTTAGAACACAGGAGACAGAAGACAGATCTCTTGAGTTGAAGGCTAGTCTGGTCTATAGTTCTAAGTCAGCCAGACAGGGCTACAAAGACACTGCCTCAAAATACGGGGTGAGGGGAGCATGATGTGAATACACCATTTTCGGGGGATGGCATGGCCATTCTTAGCGTCTTTCTGTACTTCATTCAGCACTTGCCCCCTTATCTTGAGGGTTGAGGACAGAAGTTGTTTTATCCATAACCTCCTATTTCTATCACTCTGGTACTTGGATCCAAGGTCAGCCACAAAAAAAATGATCTCTCTTAATTCAAGATCAGCCTGGCCTACAAACAGCGAGACCCTGACTCAAACAAAACCAAACAAACAAAAAAGCCACTCAACTTTTAGGGGTTGGAGAGAGGGCTCCCTGTTCTTTCTTCCCACCACCAACATTTAGGAGCTCATAATCAGCCTTACCTCCCGCTCCAGGAAGATCTAACACATTTTATACACACACATATACACACATGCAAGTACATAATTAGAAGGAACAAAAAAATAAGTCCTTAAAAACTTTACAGTTCAGCCGGGCGGTGGAGGCGCACACCTTTAATCCCAGCACTAGGGAGGCAGAGGCAGGTGGATCTCTGTGAGTTTGAGGCCAGCCTGGTCTACAAGAGCTAGTTCCAGGACAGGCTCCAAAGCCACAGACAAACCCTGTCTCGAAAAAACAAAACAAAACAAAAAACCACCCACAAACTTTACAGTTCAATTTTCAGGCCAAGCACGCTAGCATGTACCTCTACTTCCCAGCACCAAGGAGGCAAAGTAGGACATTACCATAAACTCCAGACCAGCCTAGGACACAAAGTAATTGTCAGGCTAAACAAGGATCCTGCCCCAAGAAACCAAATAAATACTGTAATAAAATGCAAATCCAACTTCCAATATATTTTAAACTGAGTGTGTGTGGTGGGGGGGGGGAGTTGACAGCAACACAATATAGTAAGAGATCTTCCCAGCATTCGTATCACAACAAGACAGGATAAAATACCCAGAAGTTAGATGATTACAATAAACCAATGGACAAAACAACATTCTTTTGCTGAGGGTTTGGAAAGAAACATTGCTTTGCTTTATTGATTATTATGCACACATCTACCAGTGAAGTGCAACCAGTAAAGACTTACTATTCTTTTGCTGTTGTTTTGTTTTTGAGTTTTTAAAACAGGGTTTCTCTGTGTCCCTGTCTTGGAACTAGTCCTGTAGACCAGGTTAGCCTCAAACTCTTAAGAGAGCTGCCTGCCTCTGCCTCCCTCCTGAGAGCCAGGATTAAAGTTGAGGGCCACCACCACCACCCTGCACGGGTCAACTAAATTCCACCCACTTTCCATTCGGAGTAATCCAATTTGGGCTTCAGTGTAAACGCTGAAAAGGTGTCACTCCATCATTTTCTCCATATCCATCTAACAAATTGTAGGAAAAAATTTAGGAAACTAAGAAAATAACTTCTAATAATGGGTAATAATTCTGCAACATAAATTGCTGTCAAGAATCTAAAAGATATTATGAATATCTGTAAATTTCCAGTTGTTGATATTGAATTTTTGTTATTTAATCTCTAAGGCAAATACAGCTAACAAACATTCCCTGCTATAACAATGCCAACTATTTCTTCAAAGCTAGAACTTGCCTAACAGTCCCGCTTACTTGGTCACTAAGTTAACACTCAGTCTAGCTATTAATTTTGTGAGAGTTTCACAGGTCAACGCTGAACAAGAAACTGCCTTCGCCACCTACTAAGCCGTAGCATGCCCCCTGAACTGCAGTGAATGGTGGCAGGATCTGGGTACTTCCGATCCACCAGTTATGCTGGTGCCTTGAACCTGAAGAGCAGGATCATACCCAGGTTCACTTACTAAACTACCCAATGATGTCATCTGCTCCTCGCATAGCCAGCCACCCAGTCCACTAGTGTTCTAGTTCATTCCACTTCGGAAGTTTGCTTTCACCATCACTAGTATTTCAATTCTAGCTTTTTGTGTTTTGTTTTCCAAGACAGGGTTTCCCTGTGTCGCCCTCCCTGGCTGTCCTGGAACTCACTCTGTGGACCAGGCTTGGCCTTCAACTCGGTATCTTCCTGCCTCTGCCTCCAGAGCTCAATTAAAATCGTATGCCCAA